>UESW01001504.1:554467-670998 GCA_900491605.1 Calamus simplicifolius
CTCAGCGGCTGACTGAGGAGCATTCCACCAAAATTGGCATACGCTGCTTTGAGTGGCGAGCATAAGATAATTAATTTACCTCCAAAATTTTTTAAAGTTCTACACTCCTTTCGCTTACACACAGCTCAAGGAGTATGGGGGGGGCATTTGATAGGGCCAGTTGACCCCATGGGCAATAAAGGCAACAATTTTTGGATGGCATCCTCTCAAGATAGTAATTTTCAGACAATTTTCTTATGCGGTTCCTAAGCGGTCTCACTATTCTACTTAGCTTTCTTTTCAAAGGGCATGATGGGTATTAAATATTTCATCCACGATATTGCTCCAACTGTAATAAGTATCTCGTCATAATGAAGAAAGAGAACAAAAAAAGAAAAAAGGGCCACGTCACATGCGGGGTTCTCCGAAAGGCCACTTTCAGTCATTAGTTAGCCGGATCAAAAGGCTAGAGCATTTAATGGTGGAGAATGACGTTGGCTGAGCATTTAATGGTGCAGAAACAGTCATAATGACTTGGCCAGCATTTATTGGAATGGAGCGCCACGTAGGCAAAGGAGAGCAAAAAGTCCCGCCCCGGCACTCCTACTCGGCCATGAAAATCTTGCCGCAACACTCCCGCTCGGCCAGCTTTGCCCCGGCACTCCCGCTCGGCCAGCTTTGCCCCGGCACTCCCGTTCGGCCAGCTTCGCCCTGGCACTCCCGCTCGGCTAGCTTCGCCTCGGCACTCCCGCTCTTTCACACCAAAGCATTTATGGCCTCATAAAGGCTACGTGCATCCCACCACATACGGGCTCTAAGGCATTTATTGCCTTATTCTCTCCCCGCATTTATGGCTGTAACGTAGGCCAACATCTAATGGAGTGGAGCATCACAGACAGAGGGAGAAGTCTAAGTCGTCCCCATCACGGCACTCCATCTCGGCCCCGGCATTTATGGCTGCCATATAGGCCAGCATCTAATGGAGTGGAACGTCACAGACGCAAAGGAAAGGAGAAGTTCAAGTCGGCCCCGCCCCGGCACTCCATCTCGGCCCCGGCATTTATGGCTGCCACGTAGGCCAGCATCTAATGGAGTGGAGCGTACGCGAATGAAGAGAGAAGTCCAAGTCGGCCCTGCCTCATTTAAGTCGGCCCTCTCATTCAAGTCAGCCTCATCCAAATCGGCCCCGCCTCATTTAAGTCGGCCCTCTCATTCAAGTCGGCCCGCCTCATTCAAGTCGGTCTCTTCCAAATCGGCCCCGCCTCATTTAAGTTGGCCCTCTCATTCAAGTCGGCCCGGCCTCGACATCGTCCCATCTCGGCCTCTTCTAAGTCGGCCCCCTCATTCAAGTTGGCCCTCTCATTCAAGTCGGCCCCGCCTCATTAGAGTCGGCCTCTTCCAAATCGGCCATGCCTCATTTAAGTCGGCCCGGCCTCGGCATCGTCTCATCCTGGCCTCTTCCAAGTCGGCCTCTTCCAATCGGCCCTGCCTCATTCAAGTCGCCCTCTCATTCAAGTCGGCCCTCGGCCCTGCCTCATTCAAGTCAGCCCTCTCATTCAAGTCGGCCCGGCCTCGGCATCGTCTCGTCCCATTCTCTTCCAAGTCAGCCCCACCTCATTCAAGTTGGTCTCTTCCAAATCGGCCCTGCCTCATTTAAGTCGGCCCTCTCATTCAAGTCGGCCCGGCCTCGGCATCGTCCCATCTCGGCCTCTTCTAAGTCGGCCACGCCTCATTCAAGTCGGCCCTCTCATTCAAGTTGGCCCCGCCTCATTCAAGTCGGCTTCTTCCAAATCAGCCCCGCCTCATTTAAGTCGGCCCTCTCATTCAAGTCGGCCCGCCTCAACATCGTCTCGTCCTGACCTCTTCCAAGTCGGCCCTGCGTCATTCAAGTCGGTCTCTTCCAAATCGGCCCCACCTCATTTATGTCGGCCCTCTCATTCAAGTCGGCCCGGCCTCGACTCTAAGTCGGCCCTACCTCATTCAAGTCGGCCCCATCTCATTCAAGTCGGCCCCGCCTCGGTACATTTAATGGCCTCTTCCAAGTCGGCCCCACCTTGGCATCGTCCCGTCTCGGCCTCTTCCAAGTCGGCCCCGCCTCGTCCAAGTCGGCCCCGCCTCGACACATTTAATGGCCTCTTCCAAGTCGGCCCCGCCTCGGCATCATCCCGTCTCAGCTTCCACAGCCACATCATGTCTCTCGCACAAAGGCATTTATGGCCTCATAAAGGTCACGTGCTCGGCCATCTCGCCCCCGGCCATGAACAGTGCCATGCAAGCACTCTATAATCAACACTTTACAAAGGACAGCTGGCTTCAACTCCCAACTCTTCTATCTTAGACGGATGTGTGGCTCGTGATGGTGATGAGACTCCACCACCTTTTATCTCTCTTCTCTGCAGTGGTCAAATCAAGTGGCCACCCACTCTGACGGAACTTGACCCACCAACCAGCTGTAGCCACCCACTTTGATGGGATTTAACCTGCAGCCCTGACATGCCAAAGAGGAAGCAAGCCCTGCCATCACCTTAAATGCTCTGACAAGTGGCAGAACCCCATGCCTCACAGACATCAGCTCTGACACTTCACCCATCAACGTCCATCAAAGTCATCATTACGACCTCAACCACTCAAGCCAGACAAACTCTAAGCACCTATAAAATAGGTAAGAGGGACCCCCGATCAGGTAACTAAGAACTGATAACTACAACAATACTCTTAAACGCTCATTTTTGCTCACAGTGCGCTCTTCTCCGAGCCTCTCTCTCTTTCTCTTTCAAGCTTCCTCAAGCTCACGGTTGTTGCCCAGAGCACTGATTTGAGCGTCGGAGGGTCCCCGCCAGAATCTCTGACTTTTGGGACTTTTTATAGGCTTTCAGACGCGAGAATCTCGCCGAAAGATCCTGGGCTTGCTGGAGAACCCAACTGGACGCTCGTGGACGTTCGAGAGGGATGATCTAGCAGCATCACGAACATTCAATAGTATAAAATCTAGCTGTTGGAAGAAAGGAATCCGTTTGAGAAAACTAGAGAGGAAATGTTTTATATGGGAAAGCCGGCCGGATCCGGCACACCCTATTCTATGGGGGTCTTTTTCGCCAACCAACGTAACATTTTCTTAAATTCGACCGTTGGAGGGCCGGCTACCATATTATACCCAAAGAAGAAGAAGACGGGGATCAGGACGAACGCTTCCCAGAACTTCATGGCAGATATCAAAGGATTGCGTCCAAGCTCAAATCATCACCAATTCTACTTCAAATCCCTCTTCCCTGAACTCGACACTCCAAACCCCCTTCAGCCCAGAGATTTCTCCCTGCTCCCCATGCGACGAGGGCCCATGTACTCCGTTTATGCCGAGCTCCGGGAGTGGAAACAAAGGAGGAAGAAGGCGAAGGCTGATTCTATGATCGCTACTCCTACGAGGAGAACGGCAGCCGCGACGGTTTCTCGCTCTGTTCCCAATTTCTCTATGGATTTTAGGAAGGAGAACAGGAAGCCGGCTTCTCCCCTGCCACCGACCGGCTCGCGGTTGGATACGTTTATGACTCCCCCTCGGCCGATGGTTCCGAAGGCTGAGCTGAGGAGATTGGGGAGCACGTTGGCAAGCAGGGCCGAGGAGAAGAGAGGAGGTGGCGGGGTGTTTGAAACGAGGAAGAGCTACTCATGCCTCAAGGAATTGAAGGAGTACGGCGTAGTTGCCTCGTCGGCAATCGACGGGGACCCAAGAGGAGGGCAAATTGCGAGGAAAGGGACCATCAAGAAGACTGTGTCGAGCTTCCAGCGACAAACGGTGCCGTTGATGAGTTGATGATGCTTCCTTATTTGATTCAGGGGTTCTGCTTCTTTGAGAGTTAAGTTGGGTGGTCATTGATGAAATTTTTGTTGCCAGCTGCCCATTAGCTTGTCAAATACCAATTTGTTTGTCATTTGATGCTTAATATATTGCTTTTGAAAACTTTTGTAAATTTTTACGTAACTTGGATGAGTGCAGATCTAGTCTTCCATCATCCCTGCCCTCTAGTTCAAGCTTTTCATTCTTCACAAATGTCTCTCCGATGCCACATAAGAACATAAATTTTCCAGAGAATTATCTTGCACACGTCTAAACAAGTTAGCTCTTCCCTTCACCGTTCCAATCCATCTTAGACGTCCCAAATCTCTCCCTCTTTCTTAATAAATCAAGATTAGAATGCTAGGGGCAGGGGTGGTTCTGGATTTCCACAGCTCGATCAAGATCTATATCTGGAAATGGGGAAGCTCGAGTCAAGGCCGCAGAAGCTGCAGAAGACTGGAGGATTCTTAGAGAGGCGGCCGACGAGTGCTAGCCGGCCTGGACCCGATGGGTTCAACAAGAGTGTGCTGTCGTCTCGGTCAAGGAAGCAGCACCACAAGCTGGCGTTGCCTGTGAAGAGCCCCAGATTGCTCCAAAGGAGTCACAAGGCCCGGCTGGTGCAGGCGGCAACGAGGATTTTGGAGCCCGGTTTGCAGTCCAGGAATCTGATGGTTCTTTAAGCCTGAAGAGATCCCAAACATTGTTGAATGGCTCCCTTGTTGGGTCTGGCAGTAGCTGTGGTGGCCTGGTAGAGGTGTCGGAATTATGGGTGTTCCGCTTTGGAGTTCAGTAATACCTCTTGCTCTCATGACGGTTCTTTAGAAGGGAAGAACAAGTAGTCATTTTTGGAGGGCGAATAGAGTCGAATAACACCTATTGCAGTTCAAGCCAAGGCCCCAATGTGCAGAACAAATCATAGGATCTTTTGGAAAGGAAGAAACATATACAAAATGATCAGGATACATGCAAGCCTCAGCAGGATGGGATGCCAAGACCTACGCCTAAGAAGAACAATTTGAGACAATGTCAACTGACATCAGGTAGAGATAAAGTGAATTCTGGGCTTTAGATGTGTGGTAGAAGACAGAGCAGAAGAGACCCAAACAAGTTGAATGAATCCAAAGATTTTGTGTGAATGAATACTTGCGAACGAGGTCAACCAGCAAGTGCCAGACAGCCATAGAGTGGAAATGGGTACGAATGGCTGGGAAAGAAACATGACACGCAAAAGAGCAATCAATACTTCTCATATTGATAATGGGGTTGCGGTCAGTTCAACCTTTGAGAAGTCGACAAGTTTTGGAAGCAAGCTGATTAATCGGAAAGTGACAATGTGGAGCAGCGACAGGTCCATCAATCGGAATTCTGTGAAAGGTACAGAAGAAGGATGGTAGTCATAATTTTCATGGAAGGAACGATTATACAGTTTCATTCACATTCGATTCAACAATGAAGCATGGAGCTGGGTGTTGCGCTAATGACAAGTGGTTGAGAAGAGCATGGACCAGAGCGAACTCAATCATGATGCTTCTTATCCAAAGCATTTGGAATTGGATCCAAAGAGTGGAAATTTAATGTCTCAAATGAGGACAGCTTTGAGAGGACATGAGCTAAGTAATCTCCTTGAACAAAATCCAAGGGAACTGACCTCTTTGGTGCCGGATGAATTCGGAAATAGAGACGCTCGGTCTACTGCTGCTTTTCTTGAAGAGCCGAGATCTGTCCTCATGGAAGGAGCTCTAATATCTGAGGAAAATGAGGGCTGCTATGACACACATTCCAGTTGTGCAGATCTCCCTGACATTCCCATTTCACAATCTCCAATGCACAACGATAACAAATATTTTCAGGTCAGTTATTTCCTGTTGTGGAAATTGTATAGCCTTTGAGATCTTTGTGGCATCATGACTGTGTTTCAATTTTTCTACTTAATGGTAATCAACCCTGATTCCTGTGGCCCTAGAAATTTAACAAATACAGGGCTTCTTTCTTGTGCTCATCTTATAGCTTTCCTTAGGCTGTGTTTGATATGGGGATAAGGGGGGATATTCCCTGGATATCCCCTCTTATCCCCAAATGCTACAGCTAGGCTAGAGGGGATAGTTCTGAAAAAGTTTAATCAGAGGGGATAACCCATGTTAATAGTTCTGAAAAAGTTTAATCAGAGGGGATAACCCATGGTTAAACATGGATTATCCCCTAAACTTATTCCCTAGGGAACTCAGGAACAACTAAAGTTATCCCTTGATGGCAGACTTATAATTTTAAAAAAGGTGCTTATTCCCTCAGCTATCCTCTATCTGATGGGGCCAGTTGACCCCATGGGCAATAAAGATAGCAATTTTTGGATGGCATCCTCTCGAGACGGCCATCCTCGGCTGCCTTCTGAACGGCTTAATTCCTAGGCTGCCTCGCTACTCTACTCGGCCTTCTTTTGATAGACGCAACGTGCATTTAATTTCGTCCATGACATTGCTCGCAACTGAGCGTCTCGTCATAATGAAAGAGAACAAAAGGGAAAAAGGGCCACGTTATGTGGGTTCTCCTAAGGGCCACCGTCATTAATGTCCGGTGGTCGAGTCAATGGGCTGGAGCATTTAATGGTGCAGAAACGAGAGAGCAATTAATAGTAGAGTATCACAGACATCTCGTCTCGGCACTCCAAGTCGCCTCATCCCGCCTTATCTAAGTCGGCAACGGCCTCGGCAATGGCCTCGGCGTCGTACTCGGCGTCGGCCTCAACAGCGCCTTGGCATCGGCCTCGCGTCAGCGTCGGCCTCAACAGCGCCTTGGCGTCGGCCTCAATCGCGTTGGCCTTATTCTCTCCCGTATTTATAGCATTTATGGCCTCAAAGGCCACGTGCATCCCGGCATTTATTGCCTTATTCTCATTTATGGCTGCCACGCCTCGCGTCGGCCTCAACAGCACCTTGCGTCGGCCTCGCGTCTCGGCGTCGACCATGTCGGTCTCGCATCGGCCTTATTGTCTCCCATATTTATAGTATTTATGGCCTCAAAGGCCACGAGCATCCAGGCATTTATTGCCTTATTCTCATTTATGGTTGTCACGCTCAACAGGCCTCGCATCTAGGCCTCGACCGTGTCGGCCTTATTCTCTCCCATATTTATAGCATTTATGGCCTCAAAGGCCACAAGCATCCAGGCATTTATTGCCTTATTCTCATTTATGGCTGTCTCGCGTCTCGACGTAGGCCCACGGCCTTATTCTCTCCCGTATTTATAGCATTTATGGCCTCAAAGGCCACGAGCATCCAGGCATTTATTGCCTTATTCTCATTTATGGCTGCCATGCCTCGCGTAGGCGTCGGACTCAACAGCTTCTTGGCATCCGCCTCGATCACGTCGGCCTTATTCTCTCCCGTATTTATAGCATTTATGGCCTCCCAGCTAGGGCGGCTTCCAAAGCCTTCTCAGCCTCCTCCGCTCGGGCCTGGGCCTGATGGGTTTCTTCCTGTGATTGGCACATAGCGGCCTTGACTTGGGAAAGGGCGTTCTTCAGGGCGGCCAGGGAATTCACCGCCTGCACGAAAGTCGCTGTCAGAGTGAGTCTATATAAAAAAAGTTCTTAAACAAGAGATTTTGAAGTGTTAGAAAATCTTGTGTAAGCAACAAAAATAAACAGAAATGCATTTTGACATTTTGTAAAATAAACATGCAACGGAAGTAATAAAATATTGGATCTAATCCAATATCAGCCTACAATAGGATCAATATATATATAAGTATAAAAGATCTAATACATATATCAAATTTATATATATATAAAATAACATAGATCATATCAATGTATCTTGCCTAGTTCCTTAGATCTCATCTAAGTCACCAGTAAATGTTGAATCTTTTACCTTTTGATGCTTAATCACTCACGCAGCAGTAGAAGGCGGTAGTAGATAGTACTTCTGCTAGCCACACAAAGGTGTATGGCCTTTACAGGTGATCCACACCGGAGCTCTGGTCCTGACCAGCCTCTTCGGAGTGCTAGCTCCTCTCCTAAGCTTCGACAATGAGATTTCTTACCTTTAACACAAGGTGCTAATGGAATTGTCAAAAGGATGTCTGTCACCAGGAAACATCTTACCCCAGGTTTTATAGCCAGAATTCCTTTCATCCTAAAAACTTCTCATCTCTTTGTCGATTCCTTTTTTCAACCTTTCTTGAAAGATAAGGAGTAACCCTTCATCTTCATTTTTAGTTAAAAATCGAAAAGGAGTTAAGGAAGAAACTCTTCATCTCCTTTTTCTGTTAAAAACTGAAAAAAATGTGTTAGAAGTTAAAGAATGAAGGGTAATTAGGGAGAGGTCATTAACATCCATTTTAAATTCAAACTTAAAGTTTCAAATATTCAAAATTCAATCTTTAAACTAGAAATTAAAATTATTTTGAAATTCAAATTCATAATTCGAATTTAAATGGGTAAGGATGTTAACATTAGGCTTACCTAAATTTGAGTCCAAACCAAATCCTATTTGATTTGACCAAGATGTTCATAGCTCAATCAAATTGAGCTAGCCAGCAATCGTATTGCCAATTTAATCCTTTAATTAATTTACTAATATTTAGTTTCTCAATCATCCAGTCAGGTAGAATCCCCTATGGAGTGTGACCCCATAGGTTCGAACACTAAGCCGATAGTACTAAAACAATTTCAATACTAATCGAAGTCGCCATCTAGCAATGACACCTGACGTCCGAATAGGCCAAAGGTTGCAGAGCAACAATCAAGAACCTCTAGCATATGGCTACCATATAATTCATCCCTTTGACCCTCAATGCTTAAGATGACTTAGGTTTCAACTGCCAACCCTTAATCAGTTCATCCATAAAGTTCTCAATCTTTATAAGTCCTGTGACTCATCACAAGGACTACCCTGGCCAAGGTTTTGCTAAATTGAAACACAGTGGACGTTTACTCCAAACTATTTGGCGGATCAATCCCATCTTGATTCACTCACTGCTCCACAAGTACTTTAATGCATCCAGAAACCTTCTATCACTGGATTAGAAATCCAGGTAATCAGGCACCAAAGTACAGTAGGTTGCTTGCAAGCTACCATGGTGATCTTAGGTCAGAGGGACACTTATATCCATATCTCTTCACGAATACTTCTTGCAGAAGAGCGTTCCACAAATTGGTCACGTCCAGTAAAATGTCATACACCTCACCTGCATGTCATACCAGTGTCACCACACTCCTTGGTAAAGAGGACAACCAACCCATATGACATACAACGATCTTTACTTGATACATAATTATCCTATAACTATATATCATTTGGTTGCGACTATTTTAAGAACCACTAGGACTAAACCCTCTCTTTATTGAATAGATTATAGTTCTAAGGACTCCATCATAAAAGAATTTATTTCAGGAAGATACGATGTGATGATCTACCAAATTTTATTGATTTATAATTCATATACATTTACAACTTGCACAATTATCTACATGTTAATTGATTAGTTTTAGGACACAATTCCCAACATCTCCCACTAGGACTAAGGCCATTCACAATAGTATCTAATACCCATCTTCCATTTATGGTCATCAAATTCTTTGAATCCAAGAGCTTTAGTGAATGGGTTGGCTAAGTTCCCCTTTCCATCAATCTTCTAAAGGTCGATGTCACCTCGCTCCATGATTTCTCGCACAAGGTGATAATGGTGCAGAATATGTTTGGTGCGTTGATGGAACTTTGGCTCTTTGGCTTGAGCAATGGCACCGGTGTTGTCACAGTACACCGAAATAGGACCATCCAGTGAAGGTATCACTCCCAGTTCTTCTAGAAACTTTTGCAACCATACAGCTTCCTTTGCTGCAACCGATACCACAATATATTCCACCTCGCATATTGAGTCCACACAGTGTGCTGCTTGAAACTTTTCCAGCAGATCGCTCCTTCATTTAGGGTAAAAATAAATCTTGATACACTCTTGCTGTCATCCCTATCTGATTGAAAACTGGAGTCAGTATACCCAACAAGTTTTAAGTTAGGTTCTCCATAAATTAGCCATTGGTCCTTAGGATTTTGTAAATACTTAAGAATAGTCTTCACTACTTTCCAATGAGTGTCACCTGGGTCAAACTGGTATCTGCTCACTATCCCTAGTGAATATGTCACGTCTGGTCTAGTACATGTCATAGCATACATAATAGAATCCATTGCCGAAGCATATGGAATCCTACTCATACACTCTCTTTCCTCTGGAGTTGTCGCACAATCCTTTTTGAAGAGAGAAATTTTATGGCCTATTGGAAGATAACCTTTCTTGGAATTCTCCATGCTGAACCATTTCAGCACAGTGTCTATGTATGTAGATTGAGATAATTCCAGAAGATTCTTAGATCTATCTCTATAGATTTTCATACCAAGTATATAAGAGGCTTCACCCAAGTCCTTCATAGAAAACTGAAATGACAATCAGACCTTTATTCCTTGTAGTGTTGGGATGTCATTCCCGATTAAGAGAATATCATCCACATACAACACAAGGAATACAACCACAGAACCATTTGCCCATTTGTAAATGTAAGGTTCTTCTCTATTTTTAACGAAACCATACATCTTGAAACATTTATCAAACCGCATGTTCTAACTCCGAGATGTCTGCTTCAATCCATAAATGGATCTTTGTAGCTTGCACACTTTTGACTCATCTGTGGATGTAAACCCTTCAAGTTGTATCATATACACCTCCTCTTCCAGCTCACCATTTAGGAAAGCTGTTCGGACATCCATTTGCCAGATTTCATAATCATAATGTACTGCTAAAGCAAGCATAACCGAATGGATTTGAGCATTGCCACAGAAGAAAATGTCTCATCATTGTCTATACCATAACATTGACGATATCCCTTGGCAACTAGACGAGCTTTATAGGTCTCTACCTGCCCATCTGTGCCTCTTTTCCTTTTAAAAATTGTTGGCCCAGATGACAACCCAAGAGGGAGGGGGGTGAATTGGGTTCTTAAAAAAATTAGTCTTTTAAAATCGTTTGCTTAAGATGAATGAAGGCAATAGCAATATAAATACAAAGTGCAGTGAATAAAACAGAGATAGATAAAGAGTCAATGGAAGCACGGCAAACACAAGGATTTTATAGTGGTTCGGTGTATCCAACACCTACGTCCACTCCCAAGATTTACTTGGGTCCACACTATAATCTTCCTTGATTACAGCAGAGTTGTTTTACAAGCTCACAATCAAACTTGTTGTTTTCCCGGATCACAACGAACCCAGCTGGTTTTCAAGGGCTCACCAGCACAAAAACCCTAACACAAGCTTTACCAAGCTTGTACCGAGGTAAGACTACCTCCACTAGTTCAATCCCCCAGATTGAACTAGACACAAAGAATAGAAATATTGTTTTTCAGTTACAAAGCTCCTTAATGAGCAGATAAACAAATATAAGAATAAAGTTTAGAAAAGCTGATTTGCAGATGGTTGGCTTTTGAGCTTTTCTTCTTTTCTTCTTTTCCTCAACTCTTTTGAAGTGTAGAATCGGGCCTCAGCTCGGATTCTTCATGGAATGTACGTTGGAGTTGATTTGAGCTTTTCCTCTTCTCTTTGAGTGTTGAAAATCACTTGAGATGCTCTTGAATAGCTCTTGGATTTTCTTCTGAAGCTTCCTTGGATTGTTGAGCTTGAGTACAGAAGGAGCTTCCTTTGATTTCACACTCTTTCTTTCACTCTAATTTGAATCTCGGATTTTTTCAAATGAAGCTATGTTTTTCCGATTTTTCTCTTCTTTTCTTTTGAAGTGAATATCTCTCTATTTGTATATCTTTGATTTAATAACGGCTTCTCTATTTATAGATTCTGCAAAAATATAGCCGTTAGAAACAAAGAAAAATAGCCGTTAATTAAAAATCTTACCGTTGACGCTGAGTTGGCATTCGAAAAATCTCCCAGATTTGTTGGAGTCGACTCCTGCTTTCCGCGAGTCGGCTCGAAGTCGAGATACCAAAAATAGAAATAGTCAGAAAGTCTAAGGGTCGACTCATCAAAAATAAAGTGTCGACTCCTGACAGTCGGGGGTCGACTCATAAAAGTTGGGGGTCGACTCGTGAAATGCTCAGAAAAACACACCTCTGGTGTCTGAGCGGAGTCGACTCACACAGTCATTGAGTCGGCTCGACAGAATCGGGGTCGACTCGAGAAATCACATGGGTCGACTCGAGACAGACAGTCATTTCTGTACTCTGAGTGGAGTCGACTCTGAAACTCTAGAGTCGGCTCCGGAACGTATCAAAAATCAGAGAATTATCTGATTGACTTGAAATTCGTTCCAGATTCATTTTAAATCAAATTTTTGACTTGAATTTAATAATATTGACATTAGGAATCAATTCAAGAAATGTTCCACAAACTCATTAATTATTATATGAAGTATAAAATTTCTTTTGAAAGCTTAAACAAGGAGCTTGAAGTTACTTTCAAATTGATTAAAGTTATACTTTAACATTCTCATTCATTGTTCTAAATAAATTCATTTCTTATGTAAATAAACTCATTGCATCTTTTAATATGCTCAATGCTTTTGGTAATCATCAAAATCAATAAGATTGGGGCAACAAATTCTCAACAATCTCCTCAACAAAAATCCATTTGCACCCAACGGGTTTTATTCCCTCGGTGGATCAATCAATGTCCATACATTGTTGATTTCCATAGACTTCATTTTGGATTTCATGGCTTCTAGCCATTTGTCAGAGTCAAACCTCTGCATTGCATCCATGTAGGTGATTGGATCCTCATTGTTCTCATCGAGTTCAATAGGATCGTCGTCCCGGACCAAGAAACCATAGTATCTATCCGGTTGACGGAGTATCCTACTAGATCTCCTTAATGGTTCTTGTGTAGGCTCTGGGTTTGTTCTAATCAAATCTGCTTCTGTATTGTCTCTTAAGTGTATCGATTTTTCTCCTTGTTGAACTTCCCTAAGTTCAATCTTAGTAGCTCCAGTTTCTTCACCAAAAACTCCTTTTCTAAAAAAATAGTCCTAAGACTAACGAACAACTTTTGTTTTTCAGGCAAGTAAAAGTAATACCCCTTAGTCTCTTTTGGATATCCCACAGATAGGCACCGATCAAACCTAGGTCCAAGCTTATATGTTTCCAACAGTTTAACATAAGCCAGGCATTCCCAGACCCGAAGGTGTGAGAGTATCAGCTTATGTCCAGTCCATATCTCATATGGTGTTTTGTTAATGGACTTACTTGGGATTCTATTTAAAAGATAACAAGCTGACTCTAAAGCATAACCCCAAAAGGAGATTGACAGAGATGCAAAGCCCATTATGGACCGAACCATGTCTAACAAGGTTCGATTCCTCCTTTTAGACACTCCATTTAACTGAGGTATCCCTAAAAGGTGTCCGTTAAGAGAGAATCCTATTCTCCTCAAGATATATTAGAAACTAACTGGAAAGATATTCACCACCTCGATCTGATTGAAGGGTTTTGATAAACTTTTCAGTTTGTTTTTCTACTTCATTACAATATCGTTTGAACATTTCAAACGATTCAGACTTATGTCTCATCAAGAATATATAACCATACCTCGAAAGATCTCCTGTAAACGTAACGAAATAATTATACCCACCCCTGGCACTGACATTCATAGGTCCGCATACATCGGTATGTACCAGACTTAGAATTTTATTTGCCCGTTCATCTTTTTCACTAAAAGATGATTTGGTCATTTTACCCATAAGACAAGATTTACAGGTTGGTAATGATTCGAAATCATTAACCTCAAGTAGACCTTCTTGTCTCAACCTATTTATCCTATTCTTGTTAATATGACCTAGTCGACAGTGCCAAAGGTAAGCATTACTGATATCGTTTATTCTAGGGCATTTGCTAGATGTATACATTACACTAACAGGTCGCGATAGTACATATATGCCATTACTCATATTTCCATTCATCACAACAGAACCATTCATAATGATTTTGCAAATGTCATTCTTTATTGATAGTTCATAACCAAACATGGCTAGTTGGTCTACAGAGATGATATTTAAAATGAAAGATGGACAATAATGACATTCATTTAAAATGATTGTACAATACTCAAAAATAAGTTTGACAACTTCCAACGCCAGGACTAAAACTTGGCTTCCATTTCCCACGTTTAAGAATCTTTCACTGTCCTCGAATCTTCTACTAACTTGAAGTCCCTGCAAAGAATTGCATATGTGAATTGGACTTTCGGTATCCAATACCCAATTAGTAGTATCATAGATAGAGAAATTACAAGGCGTTATCATATATATACCTTGTTCAGCATTTCCTTGCTGCTTCCTCTTCTTAGACCTATTCGGGTCAAGGGATGCATTAAGGGATGCAATTTAAAGGGGACAGTTCCTCTTCCAATGACCCTGCTTCTTGCAAAAAAAGCACTCTGCCTTACTCTGATTAGCTTTAACCTTTTTAGCCTGATTGGTTCCAGCATTTTTCACCTTCTTTCTTTTATTTTTCTTTTTTTCTTTCTTAAAGGGATGACGACCTCCCAAAGAACCTCTCACTAAATTCACCATCCCTTTATCGAGCTGGTGATCTTTCTCATAAGTTTGCAGTAAACCAAGTAAACCATGGTAGTTTATAGTAGGCTTATTCATTCTATAATGATCGAGAAAGTCAAGATAGGAAGGAGGCAGGGAGTTCAGTATCGCATCTTTCCTAAGTTGTTTATGGAAGGGACAACCGAGTTTGCGCAAGCATTCAATCATTTCGATCATGTACAATGCATGATCAGTGACTAAGGCTCCATCACACATCTGCGCGTTGTAGATGGCACAAGAGACCTTATACCTCTCAACATCGTCTGGTGTTTCAAAAGATTTCTTCAACTTTTGAAGAATTTCCTCTTGCTGGGCTTCCTCAAATTTGCGACTGAATTCGTTGTTCATCGCTGCTAGCATTATGCATCGGACAGTGGTCCGATTAGAGAGCCACTTCTGATAAGTATCCCTGACCGAACCCTGAGCATTAGAAGCAAGGACTTCAGGTGCTGGATCCGTTATCACATAAAGGATCCGTTCATGCTCTAGGATAATCCTAAGCATTCAATACCAGCTATCAAAGTTGGGACCCTTAAGTTTTTCATTATGAAGCAATGAACAGAGTGACAAGTTGGTAGACATTATCTGAAAGGAAAACCAAAAATCTATTATTATATATGAATTATTATCCTAAAGACATGGGCTTTAGTCTAAAGGCCCTCCCAATATTTTATTCAGACTGGTAGCCTCTACCTCCAATCCGAGAAATTACTCTTAATCCCTTAGTGGGTACTAGAATCCAATAGACAATACATGAGCCCGACTTTGGCCGGCTCACCCATGCACATCTAAAGGTAGGTTCTTTAATCGATTACTTCTCCAAGTAACTTTTAGTAATTAATTTTGCCCCAGGGTGCTTCTACAATCGGTCTTTGGGCCTCCTATTGAAGGTACTAGTTAGGTCTAACCATTAATATGACAAAATTCAATGCTTCTAACCAACAAATAGCCAAGCCCGACTTTGGCCGGCCCACCTGACTATCGTTAAGAGAATCACATTGAGCCATCATATTAGGATTGGCAATTCCAATAGCTTGATGAACATTTGACCTTTGGGTCTGCCAATAACTACCCAACTATTGGACCCATTACCATCCACTTAATGGGAGGCTAAGATTTAGTTATCTCCATAACTTCATCTTTTTAAGGACCTAATAATTTAGAGGATTTCTTTTTAATGTGTGACATATGAAAGAGAATACATGGACTATAATCAAGAATTCTCCCACTTACTTATAGAATGGTTCATGAATAATTAGTCCATGGGTACCTTAATTAGTCATACTGATTCACCATAAATGACATGAGCTAACTTGAATCATGGAGTTACCCAATCAATTCTGATAGACCACATCTTACAGGTAAGTGAGACCATGGGATGGGTTCATCAGATTCGATTGGATTAGTTTAAAGACTTGGGCTTACCACTGAGCAACAAAACAAGTCCATTTAGATTTATAAACTAATCAATCTAACTAATTAGAGAGATCCAAAAAAGAATGTAACCTAACTCAACTGTTGATTAAATTTAAGTTCTCTTTTTAGTCCAATTAATCTAAACTTAGGTTTAACCCAATTAATGATCCAACTCAAGCTAACCCATGACCCTTAAAACTCATACAAATGACTTAAGATCTTCAAATCATATTTCTAGATATCTTTGTCATTTAATTTCTCAATTAAAGTCAATAAAACTCTTAAATTGAAATAATTTTAATTTAACATGTAAAACCAATTTTACAAAAAATTAAAATAATTTATGATCATATCAACCAAAAAAGGAGATTAAAACAGTTTTAATCTATATTCTCTTTACTTTTCTTCTTCTTGAGTCATGACACAAGTGGCATCCCTACACTCCATAGGAGACCCTATTGAATGGAAAAAGGCCTTTAAACCCTACTTCTCTCCTATGATCGGATGGCCTTATGAATTTATCCAATCCAAGTACTTAGCTTCCTACCAAAATAGCCTTCAAGTGCTCTCATCATCCTATTGCACTCTCCGAGTCATGGGTAGTTGGGCATCATGCATCGAGGTACTACCAGTAGCCTCCCTCATTGGTGCATCCCTGATATCCCTACTAGATGCTCGTTGGGCACAATGATCCGGGGTACTACCAGTAGCCTTCCCCATTGGACCATGCCAGAGTAGAGCACAATAGAAACTAAGAACACTAACCAGGCTCTGATACCATTGTTAGAAAAGCTTTTGTAGGCAACAGAAATAAACAAAAATGCATTTTGACATTTTGTAAAATAAACATGCAATGAAAGCAATAAGATATTGGATCTAATCCAATATTAGCCTACAATAGGATCAATATATATAAGTATAAAAGATCTAATACATAGATCAAATCTATATATAAAAAATAACATAGATCATATCAATGTATCTTGCCTAGTGCCTTAGATCTCATCTAAGTCACCAGTAAATGTTGAATCTTTTACCTTTTGATGCTTAATCACTCATGTAGCAGCAGAAGGCGGTGGTAGATAGTACTTCTGCTAGCCACACAAAGGTGTATGGCCTTTACAGGTGATCCACACCGGAGCTCTGATCCTGACCAGCTTCTTCGGAGTGCTAGCTCCTCTCCTAAGCTTCGACAATGAGATTTCTTCCTTTAACACCAAGGTGCTAATGGAATTGTCAAAAGGATGTCGTCACCAGGAAACATCTTACCCCCAGGTTTTATAGCCAGAATCCCTTTCACCTAAAAACTTCTCATCTACCTATCGATTCCTTTTTCCAACATTTCTTGAAAGATAAGGAGGAACGCTTCATCTTCATTTTTTAGTTAAAAACCAAAAAGGAGTTAAGGAAGAAACTCTTCATCTCCTTTTTCAGTTAAAAACCGAAATGGTTAGAAGTTAAGGAATGAAGGGTAATTAGGGAGAGGTCATTAACATCCATTTTAAATTCAAACTTAAAGTTTCGAATTCAAAATTTAATCTTTAAACTTGAAATTAAAATTTGTTTGAAATTCAAATTCATAATTCGAATTTAAAAAGGTAAGGATGTTAACATTAGGCTTACCTAAATTTGAGTCCAAACCAAATCCTATTTGATTTGACCAAGATGTTCATAGCTCAATCAAATTGAGCTAGTTAGCAATTATATTGCCAATTTAATCCTTTAATTAATTTACTAACATTTAGTTTCTCAATCATCAAGTCAGGTAGAATCCCCTATGGTGTGTGACCCCATAGGTTCGAACACTAAGCCGGTAGCACTGAAACAATTCCAATACTAATCGAAGTCACCATCTAGCAATAACACCCAACGTCCGGATAGGTCAAAGGTTGCAGAGCAGCAATCAAGAACCTCTGACATATGGTTACCATATAATTCATTCCTTTGACCCTTAATGCTCAAGATGACTTAGGTTTCAACTGTCAACCCTTAATCAGTTCATCCATAAAGTGTCTCAATCTTCATAAGTATTGTGACTCCTCACAGGGATTACCCTGGCCAAGGTTTTGCTAAATTGAAACACAGTGAGACATTTAATCCAAACTATTTGGCGGGGTCAATCCCATCTTGATCAACTCACTGCTCCATAAGTACTTTACTGCATCCAGAAACCTTCTGTCACTGGATTAGAAATCCAGGTAATCAGGCACCAAAGTACAGTAGGTTGCTTGCAAGCTGCCATGGTGATCTCAGGTCAGAGGGACACTTATATCCATATCCTTTCGTGAACACTTCTTGGCAGAAGAGCATTCCGTAGATTGGTCACGTTCAGTGAAATGTCATACTCCTCACCTGCATGTCATACCAGTGTCACCACACTCCTTGGTAAAGAGGACAACTAACCCATATGACATACAATGACCTTTACTTGATACATAATTGTCCTATAACTATATATCATTTGGTCGCGACTATTTTAAGAACCACTCAATAAACCCTCTCTTTATTGAATAGATTATGGTTCTAAGGACTCCATCATAAAAGAATTTATTTCAGGAAGATGCGATGTTATGAACTGCCAAATTTTATTAATTTATAATTCATATATATTTACAACTTGCACAATCATCTACATGTTAATTGATTGGCTTTAGGACACAATTCCAAACATCAAGTACTTACCCAAAGATGAGCAATAAAGGCCTCTCAGAAGAAGGAGGAGGTCCCCTGCTCTTAGAGAGCCCTCTGGAGCTCGGGCATGCACACTTGTGCCATCGTCCGCTGCGCCCAGCGCCCCTTGTGCATGAGGATGGATCTAAAGGTGGCGACGGCTTCATCCTCGGCAGTTTCGATGGGCACCGAAGTCGATGGCATCGCATCAGGAGCCAAAGGCACCCCCTCCGTCGGCATCGTTGCCTGGGAGGCTCTTCAGTCGCTGCCTCTTCTGCTGGTGGGGCAGTCTCTGGAACCAAGTCTTGGGCCAGCCCGGTCACCTATGCTTCTGGGATGACCAGTGGTGGTGATGGTACTCCAGCCCTCGGCCCCTCTGGGGGCGTGTTAGTGGTGAGATCAATGTCTGCCTCCCGGTCCGATCGGGGCTTGCGGATGAGTGGGGTTGGGGACCGGGATCGAGTCGGTGATGGTGACCGAGGCCTCTTTCTTGACTCTTCAACCTCTCTAGTTTTTCCCTTGGCCCCTTCGCCCTTGGCCTTCTTCCTGGCCGCTTTGGCTATGGCCCTTTTTTCGACGGAGGCTCCATCCGCCTTGGCCCTTCTTTCCTCAGCCGAAGCCCTTCTTACTACTTCAATTAGTAGTAGCATATATGTACATGTAAAAAAGACTTGTTAACAAAAAAAAGAAAAAAGAAAAAGGAGTGGGTGAAGAGTTCAAGAGATCATGGCTGCTCACCACCAGATGGAATGAGGCATGCAAGCCAAAGATTATCCTCGGCCAAAAGCTAATTGCAGCGAGGGATGTCGGTCAGCAGCAGCTCGAATGCCACTTGGTCCCTCGGAAGTATGGAGGAATCTTTGTTTGGGTTGGTATTTGGTGTTCCCCAAACCCCTCTCACCCCTTCGACATCGGCAAAGAAGAACCTATATTTCCACCCCTTTATGGATGTAGGAAGGTATAGCTTAAGGGCCCTGGTGGGTCTAGGGGCAAAGGACCACCACCCCGCTTGCTTGCGAAGGGTGTACAAGCTATAGAAGAGAGAAATCGTAGCTTCTATCCCGTGGAAGTGACACAGTACCAAGAAGCCAACGATAGTCCGAATGGAGTTCGAAACTAGTTGCGCTGGCGCTAGGGAGTATCTATCTAAGAGGTTAAGGATGAAGGGTTGAAGGGGTAGCCGAAGTCCAACCTTGAAGAAGGCTTCGTATAAGGCGACTCTCCCGGGACGGGAGGAAGTCACCCTATCTTCGGGAGCAGGGCGGAATAGGCACATGTTGGTGGGGAGGCTATATTTGGCTCTAAGGTTAACTATGTCTTGGGCAGACATGGTGAAGGCAGTCCACTCAAGGTACTCCCTCGTGGCGAAAGATGGGCCAGCAATGGCTGGACAACGCCAGATTGGGGCCCGACCGGTGGCCGAACGAATCCCAGTCAGGGATCGTCCAGTGGCTCGTCGCTGTTCCAATGGGATTCGGTCAAGGGAGGAAGACGACTAACTGGGTGTTGGAGAAGAGGGAGGTTGTGAAGGATCGGGGGAATAACCCCCAGAATCAAAGATGGAGCAGAAAGGGATGAAGAAGCCATGGAAACGGAGATGAATTGACATGGAGAAAGGATCTGAGAACTGAGAATCGAGGACAAAGAACTCGGGAAGCGGAAGAAGATGAACAGATGCTCGAACAAGGATCAGGTTGAAAGAAAAGGGCAAATGTAGTAGAAGAGAAAGACCGAGGTCAGGAACGACCCCTCCTTTTAGCTTCGTCGTTTCAAATCATCCTGCCTGCCCCAATTTGGCCACGTGCTCGCTCTTCACTGGAGATCGCTTCGGCAACCATCCGATGTGCAGAACACAAGGGGCACTACCAATGATGGGACAACGATGACCTCACCACAATGATGACTCCCACTTTTTTGCAGCTCCATACCCACAGAGAATCCCCCTTGATCTCAACGATCAGATCGGGCGAAGCGGTGGTGTTGTAGAGCCAGATGCTTCAAAGAAGCATGGCCTTTGGGGGCACATGTCTTTTCAACAGCCGTCAGCATACGAAGATCAGCCACTGGATGATAAATAGTGCCCCTTTCACTGGTAATTGTATGCCCACCCATCTTAGGGATGGGAGGGGCATTTGATGTGGCTGATCATGATCCCAGATGGTGGACTAACAGTCCGCACGGTTCTCAAAGCCGAGTAATGATTCGGCAGCTGTTCTCGGCTTCAGACTTTTTCAGCTTCAACCTCGGCCTCGGGCCTCGCCTTGGCTTCAGACTCGAGTCTCGCCTTGGCCTCGCCGCAACCTCAGCCTCAATCTCGGCCTCAACCTCGGCCTCGAGCCTCACCTCAACCTCGGCCTCAGACTCAACCTCGGCCTCGGCCTCAACCTTGGCCTCGAGCCTCGCCTCGGCCCCATCCTCGGCATGCTCTCGGCCTATAGTTTTGGCCATGGAACCAACCTCGAATATTGTGCCCATTAATCTAACAAACGCCTAAGACTGCCACGTGGCCCACTAACCCACTCTTTACCAAGACTGCGGGTGTTTATCGATATTTACGGTACACGTTTAGCGGCTATGCGCCCACCTACCACTTACGGTGCCGATCTTGATGGAAGATGTGATTCAACGGTCATCCATGAAGGGTAAAAGGGACCTCCGAACAGGTATATAAAAACCTTGACTCACAACGAGGAAGGAAAATTTTTTACGACTACTCTCTCATCTCTACTGCTGTTCTCTAAACCACTAACTAGAGTGTCAGAGGGTTTCGCCGGAACCACCGGTCCAAAACTTTTGTTGCAGGTTTCTGGCCAAAGGAGGCGGCCTTGTTATTCCCTTGAAGACCCACGAAGCTCCTTTCCTGCTTGACACTCTTCAGAAATGATTTGGCAGCAACAGTGCTCATCTTATAGCTTTTCTTAAGGTGAAGGTTGAACATCTGGAATGAACTTTTACGGTATGTGTTGCGACCCCTGATCCGATGCCTGGTCCAAGGACAATCATGACATGACTGCATACTTAAAGTGAACTATAAGAGCATGTAAGGCCTACCATGTAACAATATCCAAATGATGTAATACTTGGTAAAAAGAATATGTAGGAAACAAAAGATATATAAATGTAGTTTTAGTTTCCCTTAACCCCACGAGTCATTCAAAGAAATTCAGAACCCATTGTTCTTGCTTGACAACAAGGAAAGATTGTTGGTTTGTATCATATCATTCTTCAATAGTTTTCTTCTTTTTGTCAATAATTCATTTAGTCAGCAAGAAGATTTAAGCGTATAAAGCAAGATTTGAATTAGTCTGTATCTTTACGTTAAATATATGGTTGATGCTGGAAGGGTTGTTTTGCTTTTCTCAGGATGTGCTGCTTTAGCCCCTATTTTTTTTCAATTTCTAAATAATGTTACATTATGAAAATTATACATCATGTAAGAGATGAATATGGGACTAGAAAAATTTTTCATCCAGATTAGAACTGGGAAAATTGGTTAATTTATAGCTTGTCATTGATATTGTTAACTGTTTGATTCTTTAAAATGTGAATCTAGAGTTCATCTGTGGTTGTCCTTGAATCTCTCTTTTGAGCTACTTTGCATGCTTCATCGGCATCACAATGTTGATAAACATTCTTTAAACAAGGTCAATGATTAATAAGGTTCTTTTGATGTATATATATTTATTTTCTCTCAGAAAGATGTGAAAACAGGCAAATCTGCTGCATACACAGCCAGTGACAATGATCAGCCTAGCCCAATATCTATTCTCAAAGCTTCTTTCTCAAATGGCAGTTGTTCTTTTAGGAGTCACAATGGCAGCCCCAGGTTTGAAAAACATCCCTATCTTTGCTAAAGTGGTGTACCACATCGTTGGCTCCCCTCCTTTCCCCTGCTGTTATTACTTCTTGTACTAATTGGATGCAAAATATTTTCCTTGTTCAGGCATTTGAAATTGATTTTTCAACGGATATGCTCTCTTCAGATGCAGCACATTGTTTTCATTCATCTTTCTTACCATGAACCAGAAACTATAGTTTATCTTGGCTTCTCCAATTGAAAGATTTTCCTTTATTAATAGCAGTTCTATAAAGTACATACTAAGTTATCAGATCATGTTTGTACATTCATATAACTTGCATGTAATCATATCTCGCACAAATTGAAGCAAGCAGAACATGATATTAAACGGTTATGAAAATATTGAGTTGCATAGTAAATATTTTAATAATAAAAAGATTTGTAGGATTTATAGGGGTGTTTCCAATATATTCCATAGATATTAAAAAATAAAGATAAAAAGAGCATTTTGAGTAATTATCAACCCGTCCGGTTCACCCGTGAACCAGTCAATCCGGGTTGAATCGTGTCACGGGTTTATCAATGCCGTTTTAAATTTTTTGACCTTTGCTGTTTCAAATTCTTTGCCGTAGAGTTTATGGCAACCTTCCTTCTCTCCATTGAGATAATTGTAAGTTTAATGGAGAAAGAAAGAAGATCATGCAAAGAAGAGTATTGATTAGAAAAGAATATAAAAGAAAAAAGGGTAAAATTATGAAAACTTTATGGGAATCAAGACGAAAAAGCAGGGACATAAAGAGAAAACGATAAAAGTAAAGAAAACTTGGATAAAATTTTTTTTATATTATTTTTTTGAGAAAAAGTTAAATCAGATTAAATGGATATGCACATTGAAAGTAAGTGAATTTTAGAGATTAAATAAGATACCAAAAAAGATTTTTTTAAAAAAAGAAGATTGTGAAAATTAGTATTATGTATTCATTTTATTAAAAATTAATTTTTATTAATATAAATATATTTTTATATAAAATAATTGAACCGATGGTTCAATAGGTGATCCAATGGTTGAATCAGTAATCCAGTGATCCAGCCTTTCGCTGGGTCAATGTCGGGCCGAGTCTGACAACTATGATTATGGGTCAAGATTGGTATCTTCTCCATCTTAAGAATAGTTTTAAATTTTAAATTCTTACCATTAGTTATAATATTTTTATAATTAATTGTAATTCCGTGATTATAGAATAGTTTCCTTTTTTTTGCATAACCAATTTTATATACATAATCACTTCTGATCAATTAAAATGTGTTTCTCAGTATTTCTTTCTTTGTTTCAACATGGCGTTGTGCTTTCTCTCATGCTCCGTAGTGCATGCAGCAAAGAAGGCGGCCTCATCTTTCGTAACGCATGCAGCAAAGAAGGCGGCCTCATGCTTCGTAGTGCGTGCCGCAAGGAAGGCGTCCAAGGAGTTCGGCGGCGACGATGGCAAAAGGCCCATGGCCAAGCGGGTACTAAAACTCTCCGTTTTAATATTAATTTCTTATCGGATGGAATGCGGCTGTTTTTTTAATATTTGGATCGCATCTGACATGTTAGATTGCGGATGAGAACCGTGGGGGTCTCCGAATGCGAAGAAATCGATGATCTCGGTGATGGAATGCGAGCCCCTGGCCTGGTGGCCAGGCTGATGGGTCTCGAATCCATGCCTGTCATGGCTCATGAGAAGCCGAGGAAGGCTTTAGATTCTGACAGAGAGAATGCTGGGGGCAGAGGTGGTTCTGGATTTCCGCGGCTCGATCAAGATCTATGTCCGGAAATGGGGAAGCTCGAGTCAAGGCCGCAGAAGGTGCAGAAGACTGGAGGATTCTTAGAGAGGCGACCGACGAGGATTTTGGAGCCCGGTTTGCAATCCAGGAATCGGGCTAAATGCGCTGTTACCTATACGGGTTCTTCGCACGATGATATAGAAGAAGGATCTGATGGTTATATCTGTTGCCAGAGAGAAAGAATGGAATGGTGGGAGAGCAGCCGTCGCGGCGCGACCGCAACAACCCCTCCTTCTCTTCCTCCCTCCTCGACGCCATCTACCGCTCCATCGACGAATCCGACAGCAGCGGAGGACCAACGCGGAATCACCGCAAAGGCGGAGCACCCGATCCTTCCTCTTCCTCCTCCTCCTCCACTGCTGCTGCTAGAAAGAAACAGAGCGCGGACGAGCTCAAGTGGACTGCTTCGGCGGTGAGCGACAGGACGGTGAGGCGACACGGCTTAGGAAACTACGGCCGCGGACTCGTCACCCCCACCTCCTCCTCGGATTCCTCCAGCTACGGCGGCTTCTCCTCCTCGTCTGACGCCGAGTCCTACTACTCGGTCGGGGTCAAGCCGGTTCGATCGGACTGGATCCGGTCCAATCCAGAGATCCCGCCGGAGAAGAAGAAGGCCGGTTCGATCCGAAGCAGGCTCCGGGATCTGAGGAAGGGCCGCGCCACCGGCCCTACGTCGCCGGGGGCGCGGTTGGCGAGCTTCCTCAATGCGCTTTTCGCCGGCGCTGGCAACCCCAAGAAGTCTAAAACTTCTGTGCCTCCTCCTCCTCCGCCGCCGCTGCCTGCGGAGTCCACGTGCTCGTCGGCGTCATCGTACTCGCGGTCGTGCCTAAGCAAGACGCCGTCGTCTAGAGGGCGGCGGACTCCGATGGCGGCGTCAGAGGCGGGCAAGAGGTCGGTGCGGTTCTGCCCTGTGAGCATGATCGTAGGCGAGGACTGCCGGCCGTGCGGGCACAAATGCCTCTATGATGCCAATATAGCACCGCGGCGCCGGCGCCGGCGCCGCCTGTGGTGAGCAGGGTGGAAGAATTGCTCCGGGGGTTGGATGATGAGGAGGAGGAAGAAGAGGGTGCGATGAGCGATTCGAGCTCGGATCTGTTCGAGCTGGAGAACCGCGGGGGTCTCCCGAATGCGAAGAAATCGGATGATCTCGGTGATGGAATGCGAGCCCCTGGCCTGGTGGCCAGGCTGATGGGTCTCGAATCCATGCCTGTCGTGGCTCATGAGAAGCCGAGGAAGGCTTTAGATTCTGACAGAGAGAATGCTGGGGGCAGAGGTGGTTCTGGATTTCCGCGGCTCGATCAAGATCTATGTGGAAATGGGGAAGCTCGAGTCAAGGCCGCAGAAGGTGCAGAAGACTGGAGGATTCTTAGAGAGGCGACCGACGAGTGCTGGCCGGCCTGGATCCGACGGGTTCAACAAGAGTGTGCTGTCGTCTCGGTCAAGGAAGCAGCACCACAAGCTGGCGTTGCCTGTGAAGAGCCCCAGCTTGCTCCAAAGGGGTCACAAGGCCCGGATGGTGCAGGCGGCGACGAGGATTTTGGAGCCCGGTTTGCAGTCCAGGAATCGGGCTAAATGCGCTGTTACCTATACGGGTTCTTCGCACGCTGATATAGAAGAAGGATCTGATGGTTCTTTAAGCCTGAAGAGATCCCAAACATTGTTGAATGGCTCCCTTGTTGGGTCTGGCAGTAGCTGTGGTGGCCGGGTAGAGGTGTCGGAATTGAGGTTACGTGAGAAAGAGCCTTTGGAAAGGAAGAAACATATACAAAATGATCAGGATACATGCAAGCCTCAGCAGGATGGGATGCCAAGACCTACGCCTAAGAAGAACAAGAAGAACAATTTGAGACAATGTCAACTGAGATCAAATAGAGATAAAGTGAATGATCAGGATACATGCAAGCCTTAGCAGGATGGGATGCCAAGACCTACGCCTAAGAAGAACAAGAAGAACAATTTGAGACAATGTCAACTGAGATCAAATAGAGATAAAGTGAATGATCAGGATACATGCAAGCCTCAGCAGGATGGGATGCCAAGACCTAAAGAAGAACAAGAAGAACAATTTGAGACAATGTCAACTGAGATCAAATAGAGATAAAGTGGATCCTGGGCCTAAGATGTGTGGTAGAAGACACAGCAGAGGAGACCCAAACGAGTTGAATGAATCCAAAGATTTTGTGGCTTTGAACAGAAATGTGAATAAAAACTTGCGAACGAGGTCAACCTTTGAGAAGTCAAGAAGTTCTGGAAGCAAGCTGATTAATCGGAAGATGACAATGCAGAGCAGCGACATGTCCATCAATCGGACTTCTGTGAAAGGTGAGTTACAGAAGAAGGATGGTAGTCATAATTTTCATGGCATTTAATGGTAACTTAATTCACAAGCTAGCTAATGGTGTTTTAAATTCACATGATAGATTAACAATTTGCTTGCGACGCCCTTAAACATTCTAGACCATGGTCTAGGTTTAGTTCCTCTGTCATTGCTCAATTATGTATGCCTATGGAATCACTTCACATGACTTTAAGCGAAATCCACCCAATCTCCGGTCATTCTTTTATTGGAGTTGGTCATGTCACTCGGAATAAAACCACATATTTTGAACATCTTGCCCATATTGCTTGGATTGTTAATATGCTCTCAACTTATTCTAGCCATTAGTTGTAATCCCATAATTCTAGGATAGTTTCCTATTCGGCTTTTCTTTAAATTTTAAATTCTTATCATTAGTTATAATATCCTTGTAATTGGTTGTAATCCCATAATTCTAAAATAGTTTTCTATTTTTTGCATACCTATTCATTCGAAATTATGAAGCCATTATTTTCCAATATTTATTTCTCTATTTCAACATTACGTTGTGCTTTCTCTCATACTTTGTAGTGCATGCCGCAAAGAAGGCGTCCAAGAAGTTTAGCAGCAGCGATGGCAAAAGGCCCATGGCCAAGCAGCTTCTGGTACTAAAACTCTCGTTTTTTGATTAATTTCTTGTCGGATCGAATGTGGCTTTTTTTTGATATTTGGATCGCATCTGATATGTTAGATTGCGGATGAGAACTGCGAGAAGTTCTTAGATGATGTTATTGTGAAAGAAATGAGCCATTCAACAGGAAAGTGGATGGCTCCTGAGATTGATACATTTGAGATAGGGATGGAGATTGAAAGGAACATACTTGAAGCGTTAGTTGATGAAATGGTGATAGATCTCTGTGGGTGCTGATAGACTTCTGGCGGCTATCGTTGCAACTTCTTAAGATAATTAACAGGATGAACCTCAAGAAGGTTGATTGATTTTTCTGTTTTGTGTTAGAGTAAAAATTTAACCTCTTTATTGTGATTATGCGACATTGAAGTAATGATATTTTGTATATATTTTGCAAGAAAGATTATCGTACTTGAAAGATGTTCTGTGAAAGATTTGTTTGTCGAGCTGTGGTTCTCTGAACCAGTGTTTGAAGAGGGATCATTGCACGTTCCTCATCCATCCTTTTATAAAACAATGTTCTTATATAATCTTTTTTTTTTTTCTCAACCTTTGTCCCCCCTCTTCTACTGTTCCTATGGGAATGTATGAGTCTTCAAATTATGTTGTTCAAGAAATTACAGTTTAATGGAATTTTGTTGTAATTCTCTGGATCAAGTTGATATAGCTTGGGTTAGTAGTCCTTCTCGAGGAATACAATCTTGAACAGGGGAATATGATATCATGCATAAGTGCTAGTAACGGTGGCTAGAAGCCTGGGATAAGGTCGAAACACTTTAAAGCCTAGACCACAGAAATTTTCAATCATGGTGTGAGAAGGGCATGGGTGAGGTCTGCTGGTCTGGAGTAGGTGTTCAAGTATGCTGTCACTGGAGACTACTTGAGTCTTTTTTTTTTTTGAAGGGACTCTGGAGACTACTGATATCGTAGGAAATAGTGGTGGACATGGGTTAATTTTCAATAGGTTAACTTGCTTTTTTTTTTCCAGTTTAATCAAGCTGGCATTACCTCGAGGTTTCTTAATGGAAGTGAGCAGAACAATAAAAGCTTGTAGCATTGCTCTGGCTTGTAACCAAAGACCTTGAACTCTTTAATGCAAGCAATATTGATTAGAATTAGATGCAATATTTCACACGGTCTCCGGCCGATTTGGAGGCGGGTCTATGCATCGATGAGGCGGGTCCATCCATCCATGAAGAAAGCGGATGTTGGGTCTGGACCGGGTCAACTAGGCCGAGTCCCGACCGAGTCCAGGGCCTGGTCACTACAATGGCATGGTTGTAAGGCTCTAGTGATTTGACCGGTGCGTTGTGGCTGGGCTTGGACTTAACGCCCGCCATGAATAAACCTTCATCTCCTGCAACGCAATCTTGGCAACTGGTCCCTCGAATCGCAGAAAAAAACCCTACACAAAATGGCCTGAAGCTCTCTAACCCCTGCAAATAATCTACAAAATGGAGTGAGCTCTTGAACAGTTGAACTAAAATTGGTGAGTGCCAACCTTACGTTCCCGCCCATAAGCTCGAGGCAAATCGATAGAAACTGCACACAGTGAAGGATTGATTGTTCTCATGAGTTCATGGACAAATAACGCATTAGTTCTCATAAGTTCTAAGAGATGCATGACACTGTCTACTCACATGCACTTAATATTTCAGAATCCAATAATCATCACTTGCAAGTAACAGATAGAAGACAAAATAATTTAAATAACTCAAACAACAAATTTATGAAACTTCTCTGCAGCCAAACATGCTAAAAAACCACCTGCAGAGAAGGGGAAAAGAACCAAAATTTAATGAAAAGAATAAGGAGTAAAGATCCAAGATGGCCAAAACCCTAATAACTCCTATTAAGCATCTCCATATACTGCGTTATAGACTCCTGCCGCTGGATCCTCATCTCCTTGTAGAACCTCTCTATGAACCTCTCTGCTTTCTGATCTACAGATGTTGAGTCATCCTCTTCCCCTGACTCTGATAGCTCGGGTGGCTCTTGTTCAGTTCCATCAACGCAAGCTGACAGTATCTCCCATTCATCTTCCATGTCTCCTTCAGCAATGGACTTCGTGCCATTCCTGCCACAGAGAAGGGATCCGAAGCAGCTCTTCTTCTTCAAGGGACATCGAGGGTGGCGGAACAGAGGAGTGCTGGAAGGGGAGAACTATTCTCCAATGAAGGCGTAGTCATCACTACAAGGGGAAAAAAATATTGCGATGCCCAAATGCGTCGTAATTGCATCGCTAAACGTGCTATTGCAACGCAATAGCGACGCAATGACGGCGTCGCTCAGATATCCATCGCAATCTTCATGTCGCAATTGCATCGCAATATTGCGACTCTCTGCAACGCAACAATGCGTTGCAATATTGCGACGCAACAATGTGTCGCAATATTGCGACGCATCCAAATGCATCGCTAAATTAAAACTAATTTTAATATTTAAAATTATTATTAAATATTATGACGCATTCAATTGCGTCGTAATATTGCGACGCATTCAATTACGTCGTAATATTGCGACGCATTCAATTGCGTCGCAATATTTAATAATAATATTTTAGATATAATAGCGACACAATTTGAGTCGCTAATGCATCGCCAAGAAATTTTTTTTAAAATTGCAATGCAAGGTCATTGTATCGCAATATTTAATAATAATATTTTAGATATAATAGCGATGCAATTTGAGTTGCTAATGCATCGCTATTAATTTTTTTTTAAATTATTGCGACGCCAGGTCATTGCATCGTAATATTTAATAATAATATTTTAAAAATATTAGTGATGCAATTTCAGTCGCTAATGCGTCACTAATTAAATTTTTGTAAAAAAAATAAAATATTAAAAATTAAAACGGTTAATACAATTTCATTACATTTAAATATTGATAGAAACATTCTTCACTCATATTGATCCAAACAATAATCATTCAATTTCCAAAAATAATTAATATATTAAAATTTTGAAGTTTTCATGTATAACATATAAAAAGAAAAAAATACATCAAGGATCTGAGCGATCACGTAGAGGCTGGAGACCCTGCGACAAGCGGCTAACCATATCCTGTAAATGATGCATCTGATTCACACGTCTGCAAGCTCCTGATCTCGGCCTCGCATACGCTACTCGAACTCGTGCTCGACCTCCTGACGAACGTCCTGCCGAACCTCCTCCGCAATAGATCTCTGAATGTCATCTAAACGCTCGGTAGGAATATCACCAGAAAATTGCGAGCTGGAGGCCTGATGGGAAAATATGAAGAAGCTCTAGTGCCCAGACCATAGACCCTGCGGTCTCGCGGCTGGGAACCAACAGCCTCCAAAAACACACGCCGACTCTCCTCTGCTGAAAGTTCGACGAGCGTCTCCCCATCAGTGGAGTTGACCTGCGATGCCTGGGAGCGAAGCTCCTCGACTCGTGTCTTTGAATTATAAAATCAACAATAAATAAGTTAATAAATTTCTCAAATAAAATTTTAGAAATTAAATAGATACTATATAAAGCTAATTTCTTACCGCAACCTCCCGTGATCGCGTGTCGACCCAGGAACCGTCCCTCCTGGTGTGTGTCGCCCTGAATAGACAAAACTCACCAGGATCTCCGCCCTCCTGCTCAGACTATAACAATAAAAAAATTGATATTAATACAAATATTTATAAATAACTAAATTAGTAATTAAACTATTTATGTTTTCTTACCATACGGCGTTTGTGCTCCTAAATTGAAATGGAGCCCGAAGTATGGCGGAAGAGACCCGTGCCAGGACTGCCCTTCTCGGATCTGCGGTTCGTGCTGGCTGATGCGGACCTCCTGCGCCAGCCATCGGACTGCCAGGCCTGCTACCACTCATGCCAAATACCCTCTGGCACATGCGCAGACGCTGACCCGATGACCTCCAACGATGAAGCATGTCGGAGTATCGGCATCCCATAAGAGCCTCCCATGCTGCCCTAATGGCATCATGGCTGGCAGGGTCCCACGTAAACTTTTTCTGCATTAAAATAAATAGTTAGTTTCAGAATTTATTAAGATTAAGAAATTTTATATCAGTGATAAATTGTATTTAATAAGTTTACATGAAACTCAGAAAAATAAAACTCCCTCATGGCTGGAGATACGTGGCGCCAATCGTAGCCACTAGGATCTGCATGCCTCTGAAATACGGCGCTGATGTGGCTAGATACATGATGCTGCTTAATAAATCTGTTAAAAAAATGCATGTTTATAAGTAATTGACTTAAAAACATAAACATATATTTTAATTAGTATATACTTATAACCCATGAGCATCAAGTCGAAGTACGGTGCGGCCGATGGTGAAAGAACTCTCGGAGGTATGTGTCGATCGGCTGGATGGTAATACCAATGCAGGATCCCCGCCGACTGCTGGAGAGATTGAAGGTTGTGCGATGTGTGGAGATCCGAACTCTCCATCTCCAAAGCTCATGTGATCTGATGCAGCAGGGCTACGTCCCTGCTCACTCTGTATGTCGTCGGTAGATCTACCTCTGCCCGTCATACTAAAATACTAAAGATTCATGCAATTAAATTATGATTAATGATTGACTATGTAAAAATTTACCACTTATAAAATAAAGTTGAATTTAAAAAACCTCTATGTTTAATCGGTGTCATTTGTTTCGTGAAATATTGGTTTAACATCCGATGTCGTATCAGACTGCGATTCAGTTTCATTATCATCGGAAGGAAACTGAACATTTGCATCCGCAATTTCTTGAACATCACCATTTGGATCTCTAAGTGATGTTTCAGGAGCCCTTGTGTCGTCCTCAATTGCATGCATTTTCATCTCATCCTTTTGAAATGCAGGGCACTCGGCTAATTGACTTGATGAACTCTCCTCTAATAAGATTGTTGAATGTGGGATGATTTTAGAAACAGCCCACCAATCTCGCTTGTCGTTGCGCAAACTTGGATATCCGCTGTAAAACACTTGCTGAGCTTGGGATGCAAGGATGAATGGGTCATATTTCTGCAATCTTCGTCGATGGTTCACTTCAACCAAATTGTAGTCGTTATGAACCCTTTTGCCTACAGGAACTGTCGGATCGAGCCAATCGCAACAAAATAATACGGTTCGTTTCATAGGCTAATCGGGATATTCAACTTCAACCACCTCTACTAACTTTCCGTAATAATCCTGCATATTTGCTCTAACACTTTCTACTTTAACACACACGCCCCAGTTCTGCGTGCCTCTTAAAGCTGCTAATCGTTCAATCTGAAATTTGTACACATTAACAAAATAGCCAGTAGAGGTTGTTACAGTCTTCAATGGCCATTGCGATAGACATTTAATGAAAATATTGTCGGTTGGGAACCATAGACCGTTTACCTATAAATTAATAAGCTATTCACAACCAATTCGAAAAATTAAAGTCATTATTGAAATTGATTAAGTGATACTACTCACAAATTCATAAAACCAGTAAGCGAACTCCGTTTCTAACTTCTGTCCAATTGCAAATTGACTGATGTCGGGATTCATCTGTCGTTGTCTATCACAATACATCCTTATGGGATGATAAGGATTAAAACTGATGTTAGCAATTAAATATTGTGGTATATTGTAATTTAAATTAGAAGTTCCAATTAAGCATTGAAGTATACACTTACTCAATATATGGGTCGACTTCTCTACAATTCATTAGGATATAATAATGTGCTGCATTATACTCTATATCGCTAAGATTTCTTGACTTCTACCTCCCAAATGAACGGCCGATACCTTTAAAAATTGATATTTTACCGTCATTAGGTTCTCCTTCGTCCACACATACGTCATCGTTATGACCAAGATTTCGGCTCCTCGTGTGGACGTGACCCTCAAAGTAATGCGAGGCAAAAGCTGAAACTTCTTTGACTAAGTGTGCATTACATATAGAACCTTCAACCCTTGCCTTATTATGCATATTATTTTTTAACTTCTTAAGGTACCAATTTTCTCGCAATGAAATAATATTTGAAATGTCAATATGTCTTAATGATGTATATATTTACCTCTCGAAAGGATACATCCAGTGATACTGCACGGGACCAGCTATGCTCGCTTCGTATGGCAAGTGAACCGGTAAATGCTCCATTGAGTCAAAAAAACTGGGAGGAAATATTCGCTCTAGCTTGCATAAAATAATTGGAATTTCCTCCTCAAGCCTTGCCATGGATGTAGAAGTAATGACTGTGGCAGACAACTCCTTGAAGAACAAGCTGAGCTCTGTCAATGCCTTCCAGACATGTTGCGGAAGCAACTCACGAAAAGCTATAGGCAATAACCGTTGCATGAAAACATGACAGTCGTGACTCTTCATGCCGAACAACTTGAGCTTATGCATGTCCACACACCTACCCATATTTGAGGCATAACCATGTGGAAATTTTAACCCTCTAAGCCAGTTACATAAAACTTCTCATGAATTTCTGTCAAGAGTGTAATAGGCTTTAGGATAGGTCCCGTCGATACTCCTCCTCAAATCACCTCTTCTGCAATACTGATTAAGTTCTTCTCTTGACTTTGCAGTGTCTTTTGTTTTTCCCGGAATGTTTACCACCGTGTTAAATATGTTATAAAAAAAATTCTCGATATGCATAACATCTAAGTTGTGCCGGATGAGATTTGTGCTCCAATAAGGCAAATCCCAAAATATACTCCGCTTCTTCCAGTTATGTTCTTTACATATACGACCATTTATTCTATCTGCATCTGGTTCCCAAGCATACCTCAACCCCAAATGCTCTATAGTATCAAATATATCTGTGCCGGACCTAACCGGTTCGGCAAATTTTGTGACTACTTTGTTCTTTCGGAAGGCGATCAAGTTACACCTGTAAGGATGATTTGGGGGCAAGAACTTCCTATGATTATCAAACCATGACTGCTTACCACTCTTCTGCAATGTAAATGCATCCGAATCATACATGCAATGAGGGCATGCCAGACGTCCAGCAATGCTCCAACCAGACAACATAGCATATGCCGGAAAGTCACTTATTGTCCACATCAAAACAACTCTCATGATGAAATTCTGTTTCATAGAAATGTCATAGGCTACGACTCCTATTTCCCACAACATTTTCAATTCGGCCACCAACGATTGCAGGAAGACATCAATCTTTTCCTTTGGATTTGATGGTCCTGGAACCAAAACTGTCAAAAACATTGCAGTCTCTTTCATGCACTTCCATGGAGGAAGGTTATATATAGTCAGTATCACAGGCCAACATGAATACTGTTGCACCGCTTGACCGAATGGTTGGAAGCCATTGGTACAAAGACCTAATCTCACATTCCTTATATCTTCAGCGAAATCAGGATGATTTTCATTGAAATGCTTCCAAGCTTTTGAATCTGATGGATGCCGCATTTCATCCTCTTTAGATTCATGTTCAGCATGCCATCTCATATCAGCAGCTATAGCCTCAGATCTGTATAATCTCTACAAGCGTGGAGTCAGAAGAAAGTAATGCATCCTCTTGTAAGGAACACTTTTCCTCCTACTTGTACTAGCTCCCCCTTCACCATTTTTGTACCTCGATTGCCCACAAATCTTACACCATCTCAGCTCTGAGTCTTCATCCCAATATATCATACAATTGTTCAAGCAACAATCGATCTTATTAACCGGGAGCCCAAGCCCACGCAACAACTTCTTCGTTGAGTAAAAACTGTCTGCTACAACATTATCATTTGGCAAAATTTTCTTGATTAACCCAGCTACAGAATTAAATGTCTTTTCTGATAATCGATGTTCTGCCTTAATATTCAGCAACCGAGCAGCCGTAGATAACTGGGAATGACCCTCACAACCAGGATACAATTCTTGATTTGCAGCACGCAACATATCATAAAATTGTTGTGCATCTATATTTGGTTCTTCCATAAATATATTCTGATTGAATTCATTACCCGATGCATTCATCACCATTTCTTCATATGTGTTTAGATTCACAAATGGTTCATCAACGGGAATTGACACTTGTTGGCTTGTAACAACTACTAGAATTTCCTCTGGTTCACCATGACAGTACCAAACATCGTAATCAGGAACAAGCCCCTTTTTACACAGATGCACCTTAACAGTTTCGACATCTCTGTAGGCTTTATTCTGACACCTGTGATAGTTGCATGGGCACCTAATCCTAGGCCCATCCATCCATTCAGGTTGGCTACATGCAAATGCGATAAATTCTTCCAATCCATTCAGAAAATCTGGATTAAGCAAGCCATCTTTTATCCTTGCATACATCCACGAGCGAGCCCCGCTCATTTTTGACCGACTTATACAATTTTTGGTAAACCATTAAAGGAAACCACATTATAAAACTATATTAGCATTACTAAATATATAACTAAATTATTTCTGTTACACAACTAAGGTTAATAACAACTATTTAAATAATTTATAACTAAACCAATTTTTTTTAGACAACTAAGGTCCCTACCCTGCAAGGCCCGATCACGGCTACGATCCTTGGTGTGCTAGCAAGGACCGAGGCACAGGTTCATGTCAGGCTAATGCTAGGGCTTGAGTTCAGGTCGGGCTGCAAGGCGGTCCGTTTAATTATAAGACTTCACAAGCATTCAAGTGTCCTAAATTAATTCTACCTTCACTCCATGTCTAAAAGGTAAGACCCTATCCCATTCAAGAATATTTTTTGTGATATGTTATTCTGCTATTAATTATCATCGATCGGTTACGTTGAAATTTCAGCAGCATTTTTCCATATGTTCTCCTAAATGTGTGGTATATATGCCACACTAGGAGAACGTATGAGCAAATACAAACCGCAATCTCACCTAACAATGATTAATAGCAGACTAACATATCATAAAAAATATTATCAAACTGTCCACCAGGACAATTTGAGAATTTGCAAGACTAAGTCTTACAAATTCTCAAACGGGTCTAAAGGTTATAGTGTTGTGATTAAGAATATGAAAATCCGAAGACAATCGAACTTATGCTTGTTATTCTTAACTTCTTATCAATTATACATATATAGGAATAGTGTTCTATATATAGTCACTGACTTCTTAAGATTATTATGTTGAATATAAATGTTTGTGAAGACTAAAATATAAATCATTGAAACTACTAATTTGTTGCTAAAAATTAAATAATAATACAATAAGACTTTCTATCTAGCATTACATAATTTAATGCATCATTCAATTTGAAGCAGAATGTAAATAATCAAGACATAAAAATTGTAAATAACTACAAATGCACAAATATTATTGCATAAACAGCTCTAAAGAAATAAAAAGCTATGACTGCAATTTTGAAATTACCTAATCTAAAGAGTTATGGTTAATGAGCTAAATTAGTTGACCTAAATAGCTAAGCTAATTCAGCTCGACCTATCTAAAGAGTTTTGATTGATGATTTAAAGAGACAAGGTTGATGGTCTAAAATCAGCTTACTTGAGAAGTTAAAACTGATAAGCTAAATTAATTGACCTAAATAGCTACGATTTATGAGTTTAATTAGTTCATTTAAAAAGAGTCATGATTGATGAGCTAAATCAGTCTATCCAAAGAGCTATGACTAATGACATAAATTAATTAATTTATAATTAATCTAATAAAAAATTAGATTAGTAGTCACATTTTTGTGTTAATTTTTTTCATGAGTGTTAATTTTTTTTTTTTTTGAAGGGGCCGGGGGGTGGGGAAAACCCCCCTAGTTGTTACTTTTTTAAAAAAAAATTAAGTTGCCCATGTTTTAAAAATATATTTATATTTTTTTATATTTGTAATCAAATTATTTGAAAATATTTTTAAAATAATAAAAAATGATAGAATCTAATTTTTTTATTAATTTTTTTTATGAGTATTAATTTTTTTTTAATTGAAGGGGCCGGGGGTGGAGAAAAGCCCCCTAGCTGTTACTTTTTTTTTTGGTCTGGCCACCGTGGCCAGGCCACGGCCGGCCACGGCAGCGACCGTGGCCGGAGAGGACGAACGGGAGGGCAGGTGGGGAACCCCCCTGGCCACCGTGGCCAGGCCACGGCAGCGGCCGTGGCAGGAGAAGACGAATGGGAGGGGGGGTGGGGAAACCCCCCCATTAATATTTTTTTTCGGTGGCCTGGCCACCGTGGCCAGGCCACGGCAGCGGCCGTGGCCGTAGAAGACGAAGGGGGGGTGGGGAAAACCCCCCCCCAAACTGTAAATTTTTTTTTGTTGGCCTGGCCACCGTGGCTAGGCCACGGTCGGCCACAGCAGCGGCCGTGGCCGGAGAAGACGGCCACGGTAGCGGCCGTGGCCAGAGAAGATGGCCACGGCAGCGGCCGTGGCCGGAGATGACAGCCATGGCCGTGGCCGTGGCCGGAACCTATTTTTTTTATAAAAAAATAATTTAGGATGAGGGGGGGTTTACCTCGGTCGCGAGGGAACGCCGCTGGAGTGGAGGGAGCTTCCACCAGGGGAGATGACAGGGGGAGCCGGAGGAGCGGATGGACGGCGGCGGCTAGGATAGGAATAGGAAGAAGAAGAGAAGGGAAGGGGGGGCCGGCCCGACCAAGCGTTAAATAGTTATGATTAGTGATGAAATTTATGCGTCGCTAATCACTCGCTATTTTTTTTAATTTTATTATGGATTAGCGATGCAACAATGCGTCGCTAATTCATCGCTAATTTAGCTTTTTTATTATTTTATGTAAAATTTAGCGACCCAACTAATTGCATCGCTAATGAGTCGCTAACTTGGCACCAATATCCGGCGAAAAAATAATTTTTATTTTCTAGGAAATTACATCACAAATGCATCATATTTTTTAAATATTTATAAATAATAAAATTTATATTTTTTAAAAATAATTGCAATGCAAATATTGCGTTGCAATATTTTTTTTTTTTTTATTACATTTATTTTTCTTAAAAACATTGTGACTCAATAAATGTGTCGCAATATTAAAAATTATATTCTTTGGGAAAATTATTTTATTTTCTAGGAAATTATGTCGCAAATGTGTCGAAATATTTTTTAAATATTTATAACTATTAAAATTTATATTTTCTAAAAATTGCATCGCAAATGCATCGCAATATTTTTTAAATATTTATAACCGATAAAATTTATATTTTCTAAAAATAATTGCGACGCAAATAATGCGTCGCAAAGTTTTTTTTAAAATTTTTTAATTACATTTATTTTTCTAAAAAACATTCCGATGCAATACATGCGTCGCAATATTAAAAATTATTTTCTCCAAAAAAATTATTTTTTTTTTCTAAGAAACTGCGTCGCTAATGTGTCGAAATATTTTTTAATACTTATAACTGATAAAAATTATATTTTCTAAAAATAATTGCAATGCATATATTGCGTCGCAATATTTTTTTAATTTTTTTATTACATTTATTTTTCTTAAAAACATTGCGACGCAATAAATGCGTCGCAATATTAAAAATTATTTTCTCTGAGAAAATTATTTTTATTTTCTAGGAAATTACGTTGCAAATGCGTCGCAATATTTTTAAATATTTATATCTGATAAAATTTATATTTTCTGAAAAATTGCATCGCAAATGCATCGCAGTATTTTTAAAATTTTTATAACTGATAAAATTTATATTTTTTGAAAATAATTGCGATGCAAATAATGCGTTGCAAATTTTTTTTTTAAATTTTTTAATTACATTTATTTTTCTAAAAAATGTTGCGACGTAATACATGCGTTGCAATATTAAAAATTATTTTCTTCAAAAAATTATTTTTTAGGAAACTGCATCGCTAATGCATCGTAATATTTTTTTAATAATTATAATCGATAAAAATTATATTTTCTGAAAATAATTGCGATGCACATATTGCGTCGCAATATTTTTTTTAATTTTTTTATTACTATTATTTTTCTTAAAAACATTGTGACGCAATAAATGCATCGCAATATTAAAAATTATTTTATCTAGAAAAATTATTTTTATTTTATTGGAAATTGCATTGATCGATCGGACCGATCACCGACAATCCGACGGTTGCAATCGATCCAAGTCATGATTCCGATCGGCCACGACCGACTCGGAACGTGGCGATTAGTCCAATCGGCGACGATCCGATGGTTGCGATCGATCCAAGCCGTGATCCCGATCAGCCACGACCGATCTCGGGCTGTGGCGATCGTCCGATCATCGACGATCCGACAGTTGCGATCGATCCAAGCTGTGATCCCGATCGGCCACGACCGATCTTGGACCATGGCGATCGGTCTGGTTGGCGACGATCCGACGGTTGCGATCAATCCAAGCCGTGATCTCGATCGGCCACGACCGATCTCAGACCGTGACGATCGGTCCGATCACTGATGATCCGACGGTTGCAATCGATCCAAGCCATGATCCTGATCGGCCACGACCGATCTCGGACTGTGGTGATCGGTCCGATCGACGATGATCCGATGGTTGCGATTGATCCAAGCCCTGATCTCGATCGACCATGACCGATCTCGGACCGTGGCATCCGACGATCCGATGGTTGCGATCGATCCAAGCCCTAATCGATCTCGGTCGGCGATGAACGATCTCGGACCGTCACGATCGATCCGATAGGCGACGATCTGACGGTTGCGATATCGATCAATCCAAGCCGTGATCCCGATCGGCCATGACCGATCCTGGACCATTGCAATTAGTCCGAGATCGCCGATGATCCGACGGTTGCGATCGATCATAGTCCTAATCTCAATTGGCCACGACCGATCTCGGACCGTGGCGATCTGTCCGATCGGCGATGATCCGATGGTTGTGATCGATCGAAGCCATGATCCCGATCTGCCACGACCAATCTCGGACCGTGGCGATCGGTCCGATCAGCGACGATCCGACGATTGCGATCGATCGAAGCCATGATCTTGATCGGCCACGATCGATCTCGAACCGTGGTGATCTGTCCGATTGGCGACGATCCGACGGTTGCGATCGATCCAAGCCCTGATCCCGATCGGTCACGACCGATCTCAGACCATGGCGATCGGTCCGATCACCGATGATCCGATGGTTGCGATCGATCCAAGCTGTGATCCTGATCGGCCACGACCGATCTCGGACCATGGCGATCGGTCCGATCGGCGACGATCCGACGGTTGCGATCGATCCAAGCCCTGATCCTGATCGGCCACGACCGATCTCGGACCATGGCGATCGGTCCAATCGGCGACGATTCGACGGTTGCGATCGATCCAAGCCGTGATCTCGATCGGCCACGATCGATCCCGAACCGTTGCAATCGGTCCGAGATCGCCGATGATCTGACGATTGCGATCAATCCAAGTCCTAATCTCGATCGGCCACGACCGATCTCGGACCGTGGCGATCGGTCCAATCGCCGATGATCCGACGGTTACGATCGATCCAAGCTGTGATCCCGATCGGCTATGACCGATCTTGAACAGTGGCGATCGGTCCAATCGGCGACGATCTGACGGTTGCGATCGATCCAAGCCCTGATCCCGATCGTCCACGACCGATCTCGAACCGTGGCGATCGGACCGATCGGCGACGATCCAACGGTTGCCATCGATCCCAGCCCTGATCCCGATTGGCCACGACCGATCTCGAACCGTGGCGATCGATCCGATCGGCGACGATCCGACGGTTGCGATCGATTTAAGCCCTAATTTTGATCGACCACGACCGATCTCGGACCGATCGCTATTTAACATAATTAATTTTTTAAAAAACATTGCGATGTAAAGGGTTGTGTCATAATTTTTTAATATGATAATTATATTATATAAAAATTAATTTTATTTAAAATAATTGTGATGCAACAAGTGCATCGCTAAATTAAAACATAATTTTTCTAATTTTTGGTTTATTGCGTCGCTAATGCATCGCTATTTAACATAATTAAATTTTTTAAAAATATTGCGATGCACTGAGTTGCGTCGCAATATTTTTTTCTCATAATTATATTTTATAAAAATTAATTTTATTTAAAATAATTACGATGCAATTATTGTGTCGCTAAATTAAAAATAATTTTTCTAATTTTCTGGTTTATTGCGTCGCTAATGCGTCGCTATTTAATATAATTAATTTTTTAAAAAAATATTGCGACGCACTGTGTTGTGTCGTAATTATTTTTTTTCATATTTATACTTTATAAAAATTAATTTTATTTAAAATAATTGCGTCACAGTTAGTGCATTGCTAAATTAAAAAATAATTTTTCTAATTTTTTGGTTTATTGCGTCGCTAATGCATCGCTATTTAACATATTTAATTTTTTTAAAAACATTGCAACACACTTAGTTGCATCGTAATATTTTTTCTCATATTTATATTTTATAAAAATTAATTTTATTTAAATTATTTGCGACACAATTGGTGCGTCACTAAATTAAAAATAATTTTTCTAATTTTCTGGTTTATTATGTCGCTAATGCGTCGCTATTTAACATATTTAATTATTTTTAAAACATTGCAACGCACTGAGTTGCGTCGTAATATTTTTTTTTCATATTTATATTTTATAAAAAATTAATTTAAAAATATTGCGACACATTTTTTGCGTCGCTAAACAAAAAAATTAATTTATTTTAATTTTCTAGTTTATTGAGTCGCTAATGCGTTGCTAATTGCGTTGCAATGTTTTGTTGTCACAGAGGCATCGCAAAGTGGTCGCAATTTAGCAATGCAATAATGCGTCGCTAAATTTGTATCGCTATTTCAATATTTTTTTGTAGTGCGTAGTGCTTGAAATTGTAGTGCTTGAAGAGCTTGAATGTTTTGCACCTTTTGAAGAGGAGGAGCTTTTGGCTGATGGGTTTCTTCACCTTGGCCATGGGAGAAATGTAGAGGGCTATGAGGTCCCATGCCCTCCCAAGGATGGGATTCCCTTTTCTGGCCATTTCTTGCTCTTGCCTCTGTTTCCTTTGCTTCTATGAGGGAAGAGGAAGGCCTGAAAGCTATATAGAGTGGAGGTCAAGGGGACACCTTGAATGGGGCTTTGGGAGGGTTTTGGAGGGGGTTTTTAAAAAGTTATGGTTGGGTGTACGCGGGCATTGCCAGTGGGGTAGAGCTGGAAAGCGAAGCCAATGTCGGTGGGTTTGTTCTTCTTTTGTTTTTAATTTTTAAGAGTTTTGTATTTTAAACAAGATAGCCGTTACCTAAGCTAGTGTGGGGCTTGGGTGAGGAACAAGGACAGAGAAGCCTCTGGATGAACACCCTGGCATCAGAAGACTACATGGTTTCCACTTGGCGCACTCTTGATCCCTTCGTTAGCGTTTGCTATTCAGTTTTTTTTTTATTGAAACTCGAGAGTTGAGAGAGAGGGAGAGGCTCTACCACTCTATTGTTTCATGAATAGCAATTTTTTTTTTTACTTTAATATCATTTAAAACGTTTTAAATTAATTTATTATTTTAATTAATTTATTATTAAATGATTAGTCGGTAACAAATGAATTTACATTTCAAACTTTTTTCTTCTATCCAATGTGATTTTATTTTTAATATTATATTTAATTTTTTATAATTCTATTTTATATATTTTAAATGTTTTTAAAATAAAATAAAAATTTTCTAAAAAAATCTTACATTTTATAAATATAGCATTGGATCTGATGGGAAATTTGGAAGGCAGCTAGGTAGATTTTTTGTAGAATTTTTCTTTGTTCATTTGTATTCACTGATTTTGTTTTATCACCGTAACAAAATTCCTTGGAATTTACTCTCTCAAGGTAATTAATTCTTCACATATTGCAACTTTCGTCAATTATGAACCACAGTGTTAAAAACAATGAAGAAAATGGTGTGTGTTAATTCAGAAGACTCTTTAAAATTTGTCCTGTTAGAATTTATAGCTGCATGAAATCTCTCGCCATCTTTTTATTTTTTTTTAAAGCTTATTTAGGCATGAGTCTTTTATTCCAATTTCATACTGACTATAATCCCAAACTTTCTTAATCACTGGCATTGTACTAGCTTCTATTAGACTGCCATCTACCTGCCATCTTCTACCGAAGAGCAGAGAAATAGAGGCCCGTCTGAAGTTAAAAATCAAAAAGCCTGGGCCATTTCAAACTCATCAATTTGCTGGAGCCAGCTGCGACCCTCCGGCTTCTGCATTATTGAGCACTAAAGTTGTCATGGTTGACTGCTGCTCCACGGCTGATACGGTATGGGTTGTCTTCTTTGGCTCGGGGGTTGAATCAGATGAGAATGCAATAGATGTGGGGCACGAGTCTAGTTCACACTTCAAAATAATTAATAGCCGTTATCATACAAAACAGCTTATATGCATGTTAGTTTTTAATTGTGCCTTTTTATGCATGCAAAATGGCATTTAAATGACGGGTATCATGAAATCAATGACTGCTGTTTTTTTATCTTACCATATAAATAAAAGACCCTGGCCCTCTATCAATACAAAAAATATTAATTAGTGCAGAAACAAAATTTCATGTTATTTTGTCGAACAGTTGACGGCACCATTTTACTCATGTCATTTGCTATTCATCCGATGTCTAGTATTTTATTCAAACAGAAACTTATTTAATAATGACAATGATCGATAGCCATAGCTGAATCTTGGACATGACATGGAAGACGAGAGAATAGTGTTGTGGAAGTCCTCTAAGACTGAGTTATGCACATGAAAAACAAATAACATTATCTCTACTTGTATTTCTGATTTTAATCCATAGACTACCTTCATCTTTTAGTAAAACGAGCATGGATATTATTGTAATAAATGAATTAAATGTTCTTCAAACCATTCTTCTTCTAAAAGAGATTAATTGCAATTTTTCCTTTTTTTCCACTCATCAGCGGCTGCGCAGCTAGCTAGTCTCCAGAGGGTGGAGAGCGTCTCCACTCACCACCAAATGCTGGGCACCATCTGTTTCCCCTCTCCTTTCTCCCTCCTCTTGCCTCTATGCCTGACCCGATTTCCTACGACGTTACCTCGTACCTCTCCTCGCCAAACTCTCCCACCGCGCCATCGCGCCTCCGCCTCGCTGCCCGACCCCTTCGAGGACTGAAGGTGGAGTACAAGCCGCGGTTCATCTATAGGCTTGGCAACCCCGGCAGCCCAAGGGTTGGGTTCGAAATAATTGACCGTGTATCACGAGACTGGGGGACTTCTTTGAATACTATCCAGTTAAAGGCATTGTAGGAATCGGTAGCGACATTGTCGACTCCTCTCTTGGTTCCTAACTTGCTGATGGTTCTTTAAGTTTCAGCGGTCGCCGTGATGGAACCAGAGCAGGTTCGACCGGAGAGATGCCCATCCTGTTGGCAAAGACGCAGGCCCACACACTGCATGAAGTACGATAGAGAGTGCCCAAATTCTTGCTCTATGGAAAAGTCTTTATACACCGCCCCCGGTACAGCAAGTCCTACGTGGGTAAGGATGGCAATTTTTTCCGTTTGACCGTTTACCCGGCCTGTACCATTTTTAACGGATCGAAAAATCCCCGGTTTAAACGGGTTAATGGGTAACGGGAATTTTTGTTAACAGCTAAACGGGTAAACCGCTCGGGGATGGTATTCAATGCCCCATTCCCATTTACCCATCCCCATCCCCGTTAGCCTTAATATAATATATTTAAATTTTAAATATATTATATTATAATATATTATATTAAAAAAATAAAAAATATTTTATATTAAATGCCCCATCCCCGTTTACTCATTTTCGTCCCCGTCTCTTGCTCTTCCTTTCTTTCACGCAAGTGACGCAACTATCTCCTGCTCTTCTTTCTGCTCTTCTTTCATTTATTCTCCTTGAAATGCAATTAGAATTTGATAGATCATTTTCTATCTGATTTGTTATTCTGTTAAAGCTAATATAGAGTGTGTGTTTATTGTTATAGTTTAATATTTTTAATGTTGTTTCTTATTATTTGCTACCAAGTTATAATTTTTTTTTTGCAGATTATTCTTCTTGAAATGTAATTAGAATGTGATAGATCATTTCCTATCTAGTTTGTTATTTTGTTAAAGCTAATATGCACTTATTAATAGGCCTAAATCAAACCATTTCAAAAGTCAAAGAATCTCTTATATGTATCAATATCATCGTTTGGTTATTCTCGATTATACTATATCTTATCCTAACTAATTTAATTTTTTAAATTTTATTTTTATGTAAACGAGCAAAGGGGTATCCATTGGGTACCCATTTGCCCGGCCGAGTATCCCCGTCCCCACCCCGTTAACTATAACGGCTTAATGGGGCAGGGAACGTGGATGTTTTTTCTAACGGAGATAGGGAACGATATAGACCGCCTCGGGCCATTCCCGGGCCGTTGCCATCCCTATAGTGGGCTGCACCGCCTCTCCTGATTGGTTCAGGTGCATCCTATGTGGCTAACGTTGTGGAACGGTATGGCTCTGCTAAGATGTTACGTTCTGATCGTGACAGCCATTAAAAGCGCTTCGCCTTTATTTTAAAATTATTGTGCAGAAAAAAATGCCCTTTCCCTCTAGCCTACTTCTACCGCCATTTTTTCTTGGATTACATCTGTGCAAAAAAAACTCTTTCTTCCCCCTGGCTCTGGGCTTTCAGATGCAAGGAATCAGTCCAATTTTTCTTGAGCAGGATCCTGAGCCCTCGCTATGAGAGTCCGGTCGAAAGAAAATATTTTAGCTTCGAGGCTGGAATACGTAGCTACTGAAGTCTTTGTACAAAAACTTCTAGAGAAAATGTCATCCGCATAAGGAAGTAAAAAGTCATTGTTCCCACTTCTTTGTAAAGCTCCTTTATTACACCAACTATTTTTTTGTCGTTAGAAGAAGTTAATGCTTTAGGAAACTGTTTAATGCGTAGGTAACTTCTTTAGACCAAAACAGTTATGACATTCTGGGAGTCATAACTGTTTAGAGTTTAGTGTTTTGTAGCATGAATGTCATACTGTATAACTTATGAACTAGGGTATCGTCAGAGTGCTTCGGCGGCCTATATTTCCCGTTATTTTCTTTCCATATAACTCTAGTTACAAACCTATGACACCCGTGCTCCGGGGTGTAGTCATAAAAGCTACGACACCCCAAATTTACTGTTAAGACACTGTAGTTACAAGCCTATGACACCCGTGCTTATAACTAACCATGGAGAGAGCATGTGAATGGATATAAAGAAGAGGAGAAGAGGGAGGAGGGGCATTCTACGAAGGGCCAAGTGGAGAAGAGGGGGAGCGACACCCCAATTTAAACCTTAACAGTCCCCGCACGGGTGTCGCCGCCTTAAAGCCAGGGTGTCGTCAGATAAGAGCGGGGGTGTCGATAACAGCCTAAGTCGGGGATGTCGTCGGTCCCTGCCTTAACAGTCCCCGCATTGGTATCGTCGCCTTAAAGCTAGGGTATCATCGTGCTAAAGCTGGGGTGTCGTAAGAGCATAAGTCGGAGATGTCGTCGGTCCCCTCCTTAATAGTCCTCGTATGAGTGTCGTTGCCTTAAAGCTAGGGTGTCGTTGTGTTAAAGCTGGAGTATCGTAAGAGCCTAAGTCGGGGATGTCGTCGGTCCCTGCCTTAACAGTCCTCGCACGGATGTCGTCGCCTTAAAGCTAGGGTGTCGTCGCGCTAAAGTTGGGGTGTCGTAAGAGCCTAAGTCAGGGATGTCGTCGGTCCCCGCCTTAACAGTCCCAGCACGAGTGTCGTCGCCTTAAAGCTAGGGTGTCGTTAGTTGAGAGCTGGGGTGTCGTAACAGCCTAAGTCGGCGATGTCGTCGGTCCCTGCCTTAACAGTCTCGGAACGGGTGTCGTCGCCTTAAAGCTAGGGTGTCATCAGATGAGAGCTGGGGTGTCGTAACAGCCTAAGTTGATGATGTCGTTGGTCCCCGCCTTAACAGTCCCAGCACGGGTGTCGTCGCCTTAAAGCTAGGGTATCGTCAGATGAGAGCTGGATGTCGTAACAACCTAATTGTGTTGTTGTATTTCTTCAAGTGAGGTGTCATATTTTTTTCACCTTGGTATCCTAATGCTTTGTCAGGATATATTGACAGCTAAATCTATGGATATCATTGTTCATGACTGTGTGCCTATATTTTCACAGACGATGCTGAAATTATAAATCGAAAAGAAATCAAGCACACTCCCGGCCGTGCACCTTTACCCATCGCTCCAAAAGCAAGGGTTGATACTGTAGTTCCTCAAACTAGAATGGAATTCAATTCAGCAGATGTTGTATATACTTTTTACAATGGATATGCAAAAAGAGTTGGTTTTGGAATCACAACAGTGTGTAGCAGGGCCAACAACAACAAACAACTTTGCTTCAAGCACCTGGCATGTTGGAGAGGCAAGGAAAATCTAGAAAAATAAAGAAGAGCATGAAACATAGGGATATTGGGAAAGTTGATTGCATGGCATCCATAAAAGCAAGACTGAATGCTACAAGTAGTAAGTGGATATTGGTTGAGGTTTCTCTAGAACATAACCATGGGATGTCCATAACATCAACTGGTTATCTACGGTCGTATAGGAGGATCAGCACACCAGAGAAGGCAGAGATCAGTAATTATATATCGTGAATGTTCTAACAACTCAGATATACTCTGCCATAGCAAGGAGAAAAGGGGACATAAGACAATTGGATTTCACCGAGAAGGATGCTCGTAATTTCATTTGTTGCGAACGTCCGTCTAAGCTGAAAGAAGGAGATGCTCAGTCGATGGTAATCCATTTCACCGAAATGAAACTCAGAAATACTAATTTCTTCTATACCTTAGACCTCAATGATAATGGTCATCTCATGTCTGTCTTCTGGATTCATCCAAGGTCAAGATTGGCATGCACATGCTTCGGTGATGTTCTAAGCTTTGACTCAACCTACTTGACAAATAGATATCAAATGCCTTTTTGTCCATTCGTTGGGGTCAACCATCATGAACAGTCCACCTTGCTTGGTTGCGTATTGTTGTCTGATGAGAGTACTAAGACATATAAATGGGTTTTTCAGTCATGGCTAGATGCAAATGGTGGTCATGTACCTATTGTCATAATAACTGACCAAGATAAGGCAATCGAGGCTGCTGTTAAAGAAGTTTTTCCTAACACACGACATTAATTTTGTCTTTGGCATATATTGAAGAAGATACCTAAAAAGATTGGCCACATTTACACAGCAAATCTCAAATTTATGGTTGATTTCAATGAGGCGATATATGATTCATTGACTATACAGTCATTCGAGGAAAGGTGGGCACATGTTATGGAGAAATATAAAGAATGCAAGGCTATAGATTGGTTCAATGTCCTTTACGAATGTCGGGATAAATGGGTCTCAATTTACCTAAAGGATACATTCTTCGTAGGTTTGTATTTTATTGTCTCTAGTTCATGTTCGCGTTCAACGCTTCTTTTTTGACAAAATTATGTATAGGGATGCATCTTCACAAAGGAGCGAGGGCATAAATCACTTCTTCGATGGGTTTATAAATTTGAAGACTACACTAACGGAGTTCATAGGTAAGTACGAAGATTCCTTGGAGAAAAGGTTGAGGCTGAAAATGAGGAAGATAATGGGACATTGCAAACGATCACTTTCCTAAAGACATCATCACCTTTTGAGAGACAAGTTACAGGAAGGTATACAAGGCGCATTTTCAAAAAATTTCAGAATGAGATCATTGAAATGGCTACATCAAATACTAAATTGATCAAGGAAGCTGATGACTATTGTGTACATTCTGTAAAGTCGTATAAAAGAATTGAAGTCGATAGAATCGGCAAGGAGATGATCAAAGATTATATCGTGTCATACGATAGAAACAATGAGGATGTCCAATGCCAGTGTCGATCCTTTCAGTTTAAGGGTTACCTGTGTAGGCATGCCTTATTAGTTCTTCATCAAAGCGACGTATTTTGTTTACCAGATAAATACTTCTTGAAGAGATGGTGCAAGGACATGAAATACCAATTCGACGATTTCGACTGCAATACTGAAGGTTGTGATAAAAGCACATGAAAATTACGGTACGTAGGGATAATTTTTTATTTGAAATATCTTAATATATTTTCGATAACATTATGTTATTGATTATAGATATAGTTTACTGAGTCATCGTATGATGAAGCTCGCAGAGATATCCTCCATGTCTAAAGATGCATTTAATTTAGTGATGGATGGTCTAACACCTATATTCAAAATTGTCATGAATGCTAACTGCGCAGCTAAGCCAAGAACAGAGCTTGTAATTCAAGATCCTCAGCAAATTAGGATGAAAGGTCGTCCAAGAGAAAACAGAAAGAGTGGAGTCGAGAAGAAGTCAAAAGATCAAGGAAAAATCTGGTCAAGGCAACCGTTGACGCTCTACCAATGCAAAGAATTGTACCACCTTCCAAAACTTTGATGGACGAGTTTGATGCTTGTGTATTGAGTCAGCTAACCTAAAACAGGAGGAGCATATATAAAACGGGTGTCGTAACTTTGTAACGAGGGCGTCTTGGTTGCAAATGAAGTGTTTTGTAACTTTTAGCGCGACGACCCCCCAGCTCTGGGCTAACGATACCCTACCTTTAGCTCAATGACACCCGAAAGGCAAAATCCTACGATACCCCTGTTCTCATGAAAGGACACCAATGCTTTTAGCGCGATGACCCTCCAGCTCTGGGCTAACAAAACCCTAGCTTTAGCTCGACGACACCCGAAAGGCAAAATCCTACGACACCCCTATTCTTACAAAAGGACACCAATGCTTTTAGCGCGATAATCATCCAGCTCTGGGCTAATGACACCATAGCTTTAGCTCAACGACACCTGAAAGGAAAAATCCTACGATACCCCTGTTCTCACGAAAGGACACCAATGCTTTTAGCATGACGACCCCCCAGCTCTCGGCTAACAACATCCTAGCTTTAGCTCGATGACACCCGAAAGGCAAAATCCAACGACACCCCTGTTCTCATGAAAGGACACCAATGCTTTTAGCGCGACGATCCCCCAGCTCTCGGCTAACGACACCCTAGCTTTAGCTCGACGACACCCGAAAGGTAAAATCATACGACACCCCTATTCTCACGAAAGGACACCAATGCCTTTAGCGCGATGACCCTCCAGTTCTGGGCTAACGATACCCTAGCTTTAGCTCGACGACACCCGAAAAGCAAAATCCTACGACACCCCTGTTCTCACAAAAGGACACCAATACTTTTAGCGCGACGACCCCCCAGCTCTGGGCTAATGACACCCTAGCTTTAACTTGACGACACCTGAAAGGCAAAATCCTACGACACCCCTATTCTCACGAAAGGACACCAATGCTTTTAGCGCGATGACCCCCCAGCTCTGGGCTAACGACACCCTAGCTTTAGCTCACGACACCCGAAAGGTAAAATCCAACGACACCCCTATTCTCATGAAAGGACACCAATACTTTTAGTGCGAAGACCCCCCAGCTCTGGGCTAACGACACCCTAGCTTTAGCTCGACGACACCCGAAAAGAAAAATCCTACGACACCCCTATTCTCACGAAAGGATACCAATGCTTTTAGCATGACGACCCCCAGCTTTGGGCTAACGACACCTTAGCTTTAGCTTGACGACACCGAAAGGCAAAATCCTACGACACCCCTGTTCTCACGAAAGGACACCAATGCTTTTAGCCCGACAACCCCCTAGCTCTGGGCTAACGACACCCTAGCTTTAGCTCGATGACACCCGAAAGGCAAAATCCTACGACACCCCTTTTCTCACGAAAGGACACCAATGCTTTTAGCGCGATGATCCCCCAGCTCTAGGCTAACGACACCCTAGCTTTAGCTCGATGACACCCGAAAGGTAAAATCCTACGACACCCCTGTTCTCACGAAAGGACACCAATGCTTTTAGCGCAATGATCCCCCAGCTCTGGGCTAACAACACCCTAGCTTTAGCTCGACGGCACCCGAAAGGCAAAATCCTACGATACCCCTGTTCTCAATTTACAATATTTTAGTTTTCAATTTACGACATCATATATGAAAACTTAAGAAATTGTGAAGTAGAAATGGCATAAAGATGAATAAATCGAGGACACCCCTATTCTCAATATAAAATATTTGCATTTGCATTAAATATGAAACAGTGTCAATATGTGTTGACCCCAGATTGATTTTGATGATTACAAAACAAATTAAGCAATTCTAAGATTGATACAGGGAAGTTCGGTCGCCTTGCAAGTAAGTATCTTCATGCAAAATTGATTGGTAAGAAAGTACTTCATTTAATTTGCTTTGAATATGATTATTAGCCTAGGAGTTAACTGGTTAGCTAGCTTGTTATTCCATTTAGCTAACTGGCATGACTTTCAGCTAGCTGGGAAACTTTCACAGTGATTGGGCCGAACGATCTTGCATTTTAGCTAGCTGTTTAGCTAGCTTGTTAGCTAGCTGCAGTTTCTTTAGCTAACTAAAATGCTCGTCTCAGTAAGATGGCCGAACATCCTCCTTTTTTAGCTAGTTGGTGAGTTAGTTTGTTAGCTAGCTGGAGCCCTTTCAGCTAACTAAGAAACTTGTCTCATGTGCCTGGCCGAACGTCGTTTTCTTTTAGTTAATGGTGAGCTAGCTTGTTAGTTAGTTGGAATTCCTTCAGCTAACTAATTTGCTCATCACAGTGCATTGGCCGAACACCCTCCAATTTTAGCTAGCTGGCTGGATGTCTTGTTAGCTAACTGCAACTCCTTCTAGCTAGCTGACGTTCCTTTTAGTTAACTGCTTAGCTAACTATTTCATCCTGGAGCTAACTGCTCAGCTAACTAATTTTTTTTCTGTTAGCTGGTGAGCTAACTAAGCTGGCCGGATAACCTGTTGCTTTTGCTTCTAGTTAGCTCGTGAGCTAACTGGCCATTCTTCAGTTAGCTATTCAGCTAACTAACTGTTTTACTTTTCTCCTGCAGCTGAGAGGTTTTCAAATTTAGTTAGCTGGAGAGCTAACTATGGATGCATGGTTTTTCCTTCTGTCTTTACTTTTTCTCTGGTAGTTAGCTAAATAGCTAACTGGGTTTCGCCTAGTTAGCTGCCAAGCTAACTGGTGTGCTGGCTCAGGACGATTTTTTTTGTATTGACCTCTCTGGTTAGCTAACTGATTAGCTAGCTGGGGTTTGTTGCTTTACTCTTGGATGATGGCATTCATATCCTCAGCTACCTGGAGCTTCCTTTTTTAATCCACCACCGCTTAAGCTTTTATGAGAGCTCTTTCTTCTCTCTCTCTTTCTCTATTGCTATTTCAAGCTATATTTAACTTTTGATTTTTGAATTTTTACAGTGCTCATCCTTCCTCAAATGGAGATCTGCATTCAATGCTTAAGGGAAACATGTTTAACGGTTATATTTCTTTCCGTTATTATTTCATTTATTTCTTATGTATCTAACGAATATCTTCTTGTTAGATGGTTATAAATAGCTAGGATTAGAAGCACACCTTGATGATTTTTGAAAAAGAAATTTCAAAGAGAGAAAAATCCAAGAAAAGAGCCTTCATTGCATCTTTGTTGAGTGGTTGCTGGGCATTCAAGTTCATTCCTTGCTCCGAAAGGTCGTCCGAATCATTGAAGCTTTTCAAGCATTCAAGACTTCAGCTGCTTCAACCTAGTTCATTTATTGCTGAGTTTATTGCTTCAAAAGTTGTAAAGTATATTCTAATATTTGCTCTTTGTAGGAGCTTCTCCTTTACATACTCTGATTATCTTGTAAAAGGGTTAGTGAACCCTGGTTTGTTGTTGGCTTCCTTGTGCCATTAAACAAGAGGACTAGCCTAGGTTTGGCTAGGGGCTTTTGGCTTCCTTGTGCCGTGAAACAAAGGACTAGCCTAGGTTTGGCTAGGGGTTTTTGGCTGCCTTATGCCGTATAAACAAGAGGGCTAGCCTGTTTCGGCTAGAGGTTGTAATCGTTATGATACGATTAGTGGAATTCCCAAAAGTGTTGGGAGTAGATGTAGGTGCTGAGTTTGGCACCGAACCACTTAAACTTTGTGTGTTTGTGGTTGTTTGCTTTTCTGTTGTTATTATTCTGTGCACTCCACTTCACCGTGCAAATCAAATTAGGGTTAAAAGCACATATATCCGCATAGAAATTAAATTTTTTTTAAATAACCCAATTCACCCCCCTCTTGGGTTACTACATCTGGGCAACAAGTGGTATCAGAGCAGCGTGCTCTTGATTTCTATAGCTTTGATTAGCTTGGAGCCAAAGATCAATAGTAATCCCAATGAATTCCATGTTGATTGAGGGACAATCAACTAATAGACCACCTTTGTTCAATGGAACAAATTATACATATTGGAAAGCACGAATGAAAATCTTCATTCAAGCACTAGATTATGATTTATGGGGAATCATAATAATGGACCTCACACACCCACTATTATGATTGAAAATGTTAATATTGCAAAACCCGAATCTGAATGGGATGAGCAAGATAAGAAATTAGCTCAATTAAATGCTAAGGCTATGAATGTTCTTTATTGCTCTCTTGATGCAAATGAGTTTAATCGCATATCTACTTGTATGTCTGCTAAGGAAATATGGGATAGACTTGAAGTCACCCATGAGGGTACAAATCAAGTCAAGGAATCCAAAATAAATATGCTTGTTCATAAGTATGAATTATTTAAGATGGATCATGCTAAAAATATTACTGATATGTTTACAAGATTTACTGACATTATTAATGGATTGAAGAGTCTTGGAAAATATTATGCTAACAGTGATCTTGTTAGAAAAATTTAAGATCTTTACCTAGGACATGGGAAGCAAAAGTCACAGCAATTCAAGAAGCAAAAGATCTCAACAACTTATCACTTGAAGAGTTGGTTGGTTCTTTGATGACTCACGAACTTCAGCAACGACAATATATTGATAAGATGATTCAAAGAAGAGAAGGACCATGGCATTGAAGAGTGCAACTCAAGAAGATAGAGTGAAGAAACCACAAGTGAGTGAGAAAGATGATGATATGACACTTATCTCAAGGAAATTTAAAAAGTTCATGAAGAAAAAGAGATTTGGAAAAAGAAAGCATTTTGTCAAAGGAGATCATAGCAAAGATAAGGAAAAGAGTGAACCTCCAACATGCTATGAGTGTAAGAAGCCTGGACACATCAGACCAGATTGTCCACTATTAAAGAAGGCATCTAGAAGAATAAAGAAAAAGGCAATGATGGCCACTTGGAGCGACAGTGAAGCTACAAGTTCAGAAAATGAAGAAAAACTGAAGTTGCCAATGTTTGTTTCATGGCTGATAATGATGAGGTAAGCCCTAACTTTTTAGATGACTTTACCTTTGATGAATTACAATGTGCATTTTATGAACTTATTGATGATTTTGCAAATTTAAGTTCAAAAAGCAAAGAATTAAAAAATGAAATCAAAAATCTTACCTTGAAAAGAAAGAATTTCAAAGGATAATGAATCATTGTTAAAGGAAAACCAAGATTTGAAAAATGAAGTGGATAAATTAAAACCAATTGTTGATAGATTTAGTCTAAGCTTAGAAAAATTAGAAATGATTTTAAATAGTCAAAGAGCTGTTTACAATAGAGCTGGTCTTGGATACAATACTTTTGAAAGACAAAGATTTCTGAAAAATATTTATGAGCATGCTGATGATTCTACTAAAATTACATGTTTTAAATGTGAAAAAATTGACACAAAGCTTATATTTGCCAAACACAAAAGATAAGGAAAATATGGATCCCAAAAGGAACCATTTTGACTAACCCTAAAGGACCCAAGAAAGCTTGGGTACCTAAGAACAAAAATTGAAATTGTGTATGCAGGTGTGTCTTGCAACCCGAGCAATTAAAAGATAATGGTACTTGGACAGCGGGTGCTCAAGACACATGACCGGTGATGAATCACAATTCATCACTTTGGAAGCAAAAGATGGAGGTGTTGTTACTTTCGGTGATAATGGCCAAGGAAAAATAATTGGCATTGGAAAAATAGGTATCACACCTCATGCTTATATTGATAATGTTTTGCTTGTGAAAGGACTGAAACACAATTTACTTAGCATTAGTCAATTATGTGACAAAGGATTTAATGTTATATTTGAATCATCCTTATGCATTGTTAGAAATCCTGCTAATGAAAACATGAGATTTGTTGGTCAAAGGCATGGTAATGTATACATTGTTAATTTAAATGATTTGCATGATCAAAATATTGATTGCCTAGTTGCTACTAATAATAAAACTAATAATAGTTGGTTATGGCATCGTAGGCTAGCTCATGCAAGCATGGATTTACTATCTAAATTAATTAAAAAGGATTTAGTACATGGTTTGCCAAAACTTGTTTTGAAAAAGATAAGATTTGCAATGCTTGTCAATTTGGAAAACAAACCCGAGTTTCTTTTAAATCAAAGAATTTTGTTTCAACCACTAGACCGTTGGAGCTCTTGCATATGGATTTATTCGGTCCTACAAGAACCACTAGTCTAGGAGGTAAAAGATATGGTTTCGTTATTATTGATGATTTCTTTTACATGGGTTTTGTTTCTAGCTAGTAAAGATGAAGCATTTCCATCATTTCAAAAATTATTTAAAAGAATTACAAACGAAAAGAATTCTTCTGTTTTGTCAATACGAAGTGATCATGGAAAAGAATTTGAAAATAAATCTTTTGAAGAATTTTGTATGAAAATGAATTGAACATATTTTTCTGCACCAAGAACACCACAACAAAATGGAGTAGTTGAAAGAAAGAATAGAACATTAGAGGAAATAGCACGTACCATATTGTGTGAAAGCAATCTTCCAAAATATTTTTGGGCAGAAGCTATTAACACTGCATGTTATGTTTTAAATCGTGCATTAATCAGACCTGTTTTGAAAAAGACTCCGTATGAACTTTGGAAAGGAAGAAAACCTAATATTAGTTACTTTCATGTTTTTGGATATCGATGTTTTGTATTAAATAATGAAAATCAAACCTTGATAAATTTGATGCTAAGTTGATGAAGGAATTTTTCTCGGATATTCTTTACATAGTAGAGCTTTTAGAATATTCAACAAAAAGACTTTAATAGTTAAAGAATCAATTCATGTTATCTTTGATGAATCTAATGATCTTCCATCAAGGAAGGGAAAAGGTATAAATGATGCAGATGACATTGAAGATCAATTCAAGGACATCACATTAAAGGATAAGAACGACACACAAGAGGTAAGTGAAGAAGAAACGCTGACCTACCTGAAGCCTCACAAGGTAATGATGAAATAGAAAGAGGATGGAGGTATGTTCTTAGTCACCCTAAAGATCAAATTATTGGTGATCCTTCTCAAGGAGTGAGAACTAGATCATCATTTAGAGATGCTTGTAATAATTTAGCATTTGTATCTAAAATTGAACCTAAATGTTATGATGATGCTAAAAATGATGTTGATTGGATTAATGCATGCATGAGGAACTTAACCAATTTGAAAGAAATAATGTTTGGACTCTTTGTGAAAGACCTCATGATCATCAAATTATTGGAACTAAATGGGTTTATAGAAACAAATTAGATGAACATGGTAATATAATTAGAAATAAGGCAAGATTGGTAGCTAAAGGTTATAATCAAGAAGAGGGAATTGATTTTGATGAAACTTATGCCCCTGTTGCTAGATTAGAAGCTATTAGATTACTTCTTGCTTATGCTTGTTATATGAATTTTAAATTATATCAAATGGATGTTAAAAGAGCTTTCTTGAATGGATATATTGCTGAACAAGTTTTTGTGAACAACCACCCAGATTTGAAAATCATCTGTTTCCAAACCACGTTTTCAAATTAAACAAAGCTTTGTATGGTTTGAAACAAGCGCCCCGGCATGGTATGAAAATTAAGCAAATTCTTGATTAGTAATAATTTTATTCGAGAAACTGTGGATACAACTTTATTTATTAAAAGGAAAAATAAAGATATATTAGTTATTTAAATCTATGTTGATATATCATATTTGGTGCCACTAATGAATCTTTGTGCAAAGACTTTGCTAAGCTTATGCAGGGAGAGTTCGAGATGAGTATGATGGGTGAGCTACCTACTTCCTCGGACTACAAATTAAACAAAGCAAAGATGGGATCTTCATAAGCCAATCCAAATATACAAAAGAAATGATCAAGAAGTTTGGCATGGAGACATCCAAGAGTATCGGTACCCCTATGAGCTCATCATGTAGACTTGAAACTTATAATTCTAAAAATATGTTGATTTAAAATTATATAGAGGTATGATTGGATCATTATTATATTTAACTGCTAGTAGGCCAGATATTTTGTTTAGTGTTTGCATGTGTGCTAGATATCAAGCAATCCTAAAGAATCACACTTGCTTGCGGTTAAAAGAATATTTAAATATTTAAATGGAACAATAAATTTGGGTATTTGGTATGATAAACAATCTAGCATTGACTTAATAGGATACACTGACTCAGACTTTGCTGGATGTAAATTAGATAGGAAATCAACCACTGGAACTTGCCAGTTTCTAGGTGTTAACTTAATTTCATGGTTTAGCAAAAAGAAAACTTCAGTAGCACTGTCTACGGCTAGGCCGAGTATGTTGCAGCTGGAGTTGCTGTGCTCAAATCTTATGGATTAAGCAACAACTAGAAGATTATGGTATTAAACAAAAAGTCATTCCTATAAAATGTGATAATACAAGTGCAATTAGTTTGACCAAAAATCCTATTCAACATTCCAGAACTAAACATATTGAAATTAGACATCATTTCATTAGAGATCATGTTAACAATGAAAATGTTGTGATTGAATTTTTAAATACTAAAAATAAATTGCTGATATTTTCACTAAGCCACTTGATGAAACCAAATTTTATGAAATCAGAAGAGAATTGAGAATGTTTGATCCAACCATTTAATGAAACAATTAATGAATTGATATGATATCAAATTGATGTGACATCTTTTAAATCAAATCAATTAAAGGAACTTCCTGTCAAATTAATTGCTTAAGTATGCTGTATGCTTTAAGTCTTTTCATCTTATGAATGCCAACTGCTATACTTTCTTAAATCCATCCACCAACCCAACTTTTAAAGCCTTTTTGATTTTATTCATGGCAGTTACCTGACCAGGCAACCAAACAGTCACCTGGCCAGCTAACCATCAAGCTATCTCCCTATATACTTTTTACCAAATCAAATCCTTCATTCACGATTGTCTCCCTCAACCGTGCGTCTTCACCGAGCATCTCTCTTCCTCTTTAATCCTTTCTTTCATTCCTTCCATTAATCCTTCATTCCATTCAACCTATTAATCTATCTAAAGAAGTTGATGGCTCCCAAGAAGAAGGCAATCGCTAGAGATGACGATTGTGCCGATCTTCACCGGAAGTCTTCCACGTCTTCTACTCAAATCAACTCCCTACTTGCTTCAAAATCCTTTGTTCATGGGAGGTTAGTAGACTTTAAATTTTTAGAACAAGAAGGTTTTAAAATCGGTAATTGTTAGTTAAATAAGGTTGGGATAAGCTTCTTTCTACCAAGAGACCTATTTATCCTGAACTTATTAGGAATTTTATGAAAACATTTCTTTTGGTAATGGAACTATCTCTTCCATTGTGAAAATGACTAAAATAAACCTAGATGGTAAAACATTAGGATCTGCCTTGAAAATTCCATCTGAAGGTTTCTTAGAAATTCTCCCTAGTGAGCGTGATATAAGATTGGCCTAATCCTTAATATAGATGATACTGAAGCTAGTAAGATTGAAATGTTAGATGCAAATATGTTATCTGTTGAAAATCGGCTTTTCCATAGTATCATTGCTAAGATTCTCGCCCCTCGTGCTGGATCATTTAATGTGGTAAATGATAGGGACATTTGCTTAATGTATGATATCTTAATGGAAGACCCTGTTGATTTACCTGAATTAATAATGACCGTTATGAGAGAATCTTTGTCCCGAGCTAAGGCTGCTTTGCCCTACGGAATGTTTCTCACTTATGTATTTGAATTTTTCAATATTAAACTTAAAGGAGAAACTGCAGTGGCATTACGTCACTCTGACATTTTTAATGCTCATTCACTGCACCATATGGAATTTTGCTAAAAGGGATGGTATTTGGTTAAAAGTTAGATCTAGAACAGGACAATCTAGTATGCCACCGCCTACTGTGAATCAACCTGCCTGTTCCCCTCAAAACTTTTTCACTTATGACTTCAGCCAACCTAATCCATATCTTGCTGCTATGACAGCTAACCAAAACCCTTTTCTTCCTGATCCACCTAAAATCAATGTTTCTGGATCATCTTTTGCAATGACAACCCTGCTCCTGCTCCTTTTCCAACTGTTAGATTATGTGATGATCAACTCCGTCATATTATCAATGAATTGACCCTTGCCACTTCTAGTCGAAGCTCTGATGACAGTGCTTCTTCCGTCAATGATCAGACTCTTGTACCACATATTTCTCTGTTTTTGAAAACATGTCTGAATTTAAACTTATTCTTGAAAGGCTTGTTCATGATGTGAACATTCTTAATGGGAGAGTTTTTCACCACAATGAATCTGTCATGGAACGGATCCTGAAGGAGATAAATTTACTTAAAAATAAGCTTGAAAACTTTGAGACTAAGGCAGAGTGGATAGAATATCAAATGAGATCGAGCCAGACCCAGACCCGGGATGCAGCAAACACTGTTGATCATTGGACTGCAACCCTCTCTAGGCTGAGTCAACTCATGGAAACTCTCATCACTCGTTCTGCCGCCTCTGCGCCTGATGCTGTTTTCTCTCATCCACACCTTTTCACTCCACCGTCACGGCCTTCCTTCGTCAAGCCTGAATCTTCAAGCAAGCCAAATATTTTTCAGTGCATATTTCTTCTTCTGATGATGACAAATGATTGTACTTAACTTATATGCTTTGTAGTATTTGAACAAACTTGTTATGCTTGTTCATGTTTATGCTCTATGACTTGAAACAATGACATGTAATATCTATTGTCTTGTACTGATCTGCATGACTATTTTAATTATGTAATGAATGTTAACATCTCCTTGATCTATTATGCTTAAAATTATTGCAAGACTCTTCAAACTTTTTTTGATTAATGACAAAAAGGGGGAGAGAATGTTGCTTGCATACATTAAGGAATGGAGTAAAATAGTAACTCCATATATTCAGGGGGAGAAAAGAAAAAGATTTCACTTATTCATTTTGACAGGGGGAGAAATTAATGTTTTCTGATTACTCCTGTTTACTTATTAAACTTCCATATATACACTTGCTCCTTATATGCTTAAAGGTTTTATCATCATAAAAAGGGGAAGATTGTTGACCCCAAATTGATTTTGATGATTACAAAACAAATTAAGCAATTCTAAGATTGATACAGAAAGTTCGGTCGCCTTGCAAGTAAGTATCTTCATGCAAAATTGACTGGTAAGAAAGTACTTCATTTAATTTGCTTTGAATATGATTATTAGCCTGGGAGTTAACTGGTTAGCTAGCTTGTTATTCCATTTAGCTAACTGGCACGACTTTCAGCTAGCTGGGAAACTTTCACAGTGATTGGGCCGAATGATCTTGCATTTTAGCTAGCTGTTTAGCTAGCTTGTTAGCTAGCTACAGTTTCTTCAGCTAATTAAAATGCTCGTCTCAGTAAGATGGCCGAACGTCCTCCTTTTTTAGCTAGTTGGTGAGTTAGTTTGTTAGCTAGCTGGAGCCCTTTCAGCTAACTAAGAAACTTGTCTCAGGTGCCTGGCCGAACATCCTTTTCTTTTAGTTAACTGGTGAGCTAGCTTGTTAGCTAGCTGGAATTCCTTTAGCTAACTAATTCGCTCGTCATATTGCATTGGCCGAACACCCTCCAATTTTAGCTAGTTGGCTGGATGTCTTGTTAGCTAACTGCAACTCCTTCTAGCTAGCTGACATTCCTTTTAGTTAACTGCTTAGCTAACTATTTCATCCTGGAGCTAACTGCTCAGCTAACTGATTTTTGCTCAGTTAGCTGGTGAGCTAATTAAGCTGGCCGGACAACCTGTTGCTTTTGCTTCTAGTTAGCTCGTGAGCTAACTAGCCATTCTTCAGTTAGCTATTCAGCTAACTAACTGTTTGACTTTTCTCCTGCAGCTGAGAGGTTTCAAATTTAGTTAGCTGGAGAGCTAACTATGGATGCATGGTTTTTCCTTCTGCCGTTACTTTTTCTCTGGTAGTTAGCTAAATAGCTAACTGGGTTTCGCCTAGTTAGCTGCCAAGCTAACTGGTGTGCTGGCTCAAGACAATTTTTTTTGTATTGACCTCTCTGGTTAGCTAACTGATTAACTAGCTGGGGTTTGTTGCTTTACTCTTGGACGATGGCATTCATATCCTCAGCTATCTGGAGCTTCCTTTTTTAATCCACCGCCGCCTAAGCTTTTATGAGAGCTCTTTCTTCTCTCTCTCTTTCTCTATTGCTATTTTAAGCTATATTTAACTTTTAATTTTTGAATTTTTACAGTGCTCATCCTTCCTCAAATGGAGATCTGCATTCCATGCTTAAGGGAAACATGTTTAACGGTTATATTTTCTTTCCGTTATTATTTTTATTTATTTCTTATGTATCTAACGGATATCTTCTTGTTAGATGGTTATAAATAGCTGGGATTAGAAGCACACCTTGACGATTTTTGAAAAAGAAATTTCAAAGAGAGAAAAATCCAAGAAAAGAGCCTTCATTGCATATTTGTTGAGTGGTTGCTAGGCATTCAAGTTCATTCCTTACTCCGAAAGGTCGTCCGAATCATTGAAGCTTTTCAAGCATTCAAGACTTCAGCTGCTTCAACCTAGTTCATTTATTGCTGAGTTTATTGCTTCAAAAGTTGTAAAGTATATTCTGAATATTTGCTCTTTGTAGGAGCTTCTCCTTTACATACTCTGATTATCTTGTAAAAGGGTTAGTGAACCCTGGTTTATTGTTGGCTTCCTTGTGCCATTTAAACAAGAGGACTAGCCTAGGTTTGGCTAGGGGCTTTTGGCTTCCTTGTGCCATGAAACAAGAGGACTAGCCTAGGTTTGGCTAGGGGTTTTTGGCTGCCTTGTGCCGTATAAACAAGAGGGCTAGCCTGTTACAGCTAAAGGTTGTAATCATTGTGATACGATTAGTGAAATTCTCAAAAGTGTTGGGGAGTGGATGTAGGTGCTGAGTTTGGCACCGAACCACTATAAACTTCTGTGTGTTTGTGGTTGTTTGCTTTTCTATTGTTATTATTTTGTGCACTCCACTTCACCGCTAAATCAAATTAGGGTTAAAAGCACATATATCTGCATAGAAATTAAATTATTTTTAAATAACCCAATTCACCCCCCTCTTGGGTTACTACATCTGGGCAACAATATGAATAAATTACATTAAATTTTTAATGAAAGAAGAATGAAAAAATTAAGAACAGTTTGCGACAAGGTCATTGATCTTTTGGTTGAGGCCCTCTCTTAATATCGTTGCAGCTAATTATCGCCAGTATTCTCTTACTTCCTCCTCCGTGAAATCCATCTTCATATAAGGATTGTCCCGTCGAGCAAGACATTCCATGTATCTCAGACAGTATAGGCCACAATCCAGCGATCTGGTCGGTTGACTTGGGCAATCCGAAATCTCTTCCATCGGCCAAGTCATCACCTCCTCCTTATCGCAGTAGATATGGAATATGTGGCCAAGAATTGTATGTCATTTCTTCGCATTGGCCTTGTACCTGGCGTTGCATTTTAATGAATTCAGGTGCATGAACACCTTTCTTTCCATGTCGACAGCAACAAGATGCTAGTGCGAGTTATCAAAGTTTATTATGGTGAATAGAAACCGGAATTGGGCCTTATCTTCATCGGATACATTGTCAAATATCGATGCCCCTGATGTTGCAGCAAGTTCATGAGGAGTTAATGGAGAAGTCAGACACAAAGCAGCTACGAAAACTGATGCAAAGATGCACTTATGGTATCGGTCTGGATGCTCTGTCCAGTTGCACATCAAAAACTCCTGGCCGGCATCAATTTTTTGCCAATGGAATGTAAACCGATTAATATAATTCTAAAATCAACAACTAGAAATGGTTTCTTGAGATACTTACATCATCTATTATCATATCATTGTTAATGAGATCCTGAAGACNAATTGGGCCTTATCTTCATCGGATACATCGTCAAATATCGAAGCCCCTGATGATGCAGCGAGTTCATGAGGAGTTAATGGAGAATTCAGACACAAAGCGGCTACGAAAACTGATGCAAAGATGCACTTATGGTATCGGTCCGGATGCTCTGTCCAGTTGCACATCAAAAACTCCTGGCCGGCATCAATTATCTGCCAATGGAATGTAAACCGATTAATATAATTCTAAAATCAACAACTAGAAAAGGTTTCTTGAGATACTTACATCATCTATTATCATATCATTGTTAATGAGATCCGAAGACCTTTCCTTGTTACAACGCCACCTAACTTATTGGTGTACACGGTCTCGTCGGTTAGTCGTTCGCTCAAAAAAAATTTATAATAATTTGGTCATCTTCGACCGTTGTGCTGGGCTTTGATGTGCCCACTGTCTTCGACGACTTTCTAGGACGGGTTGTCTCATAAGAATCTCCTCTGACCTTGGATGCCTTTCGCTTCCTCGGCTCTTTTTTAACCCTCCTAACAAGAGAAGGCATTCCAACGATTTCTATGTCAACATCATCACCCTTTGAGTAGGGGTGCCAAGTTTCTTATCAGATTTGGACTCCTCTTGGCCCTCCATAGAATGCCCCTCCCCGCTCTTCTCCTCCTCTTTATTTTCAATCCCATGCTCGTTTTATCGTCCAGGGATTCCCCCTCCAATCTCTTCTCCTCTTGGTCCTCCTCCATCTTATTCTCCTCCTCCATCTTATTCTCTCAGTATTTCCTTTAACAGGCTCGAGAAGACACTCCAGGGAATGCCCCTCCTCTGTCTTCTCGTCTCCTTGTCCTCCTCATTTATTGCATTGCTTTCCTTTCTGAGCATGGAACTGAGGAGGCTCTCAGCAATGGACAGCCTGTGCCTGAGCTCATCGAGTTGATCCTTAACGCAGGCCAATTCAATCCTCAACTCGGCACAGCTTTCGTAGCGCTCTGTTGGTTCAGGCGATGCTACTGTCTGTTGACTGAGAAGCCAGCGCTCCTCTGACAGTGGTACAGTAGCTCCTTCCAACTGCAAAGCAAGACGATAAACAAATTAATATTAAGTGAAATATTAACACATTAAGTTAAAAATATGGTCAGAGCAATGAAGCAATGTATTAGCTTACCAAGTCGTGAGGCTGCATGTTGGCAACCCGAACCGACTGGATCTTCATTTGGTTGTCATACCACTTCAACAGCCGGGGCTGTTTATCGGATATGCTAGTGCTCTCATTGATGTATGCTCGAGGAACCACGCCTGAACATGATAATTTTTGGATATAAAAAAATATAATATTAACAAAGAAATTATACTAAAGACACTATTTCTGTATCTCAATAATCCTTACCACCAGCGCTGCCGAGCATCCGAAAGGGTAGGCTGCCTCCTAACCTTTTGTGCTCTCTTTGAGTGGACCAGCTCCTCGGAACGTAAGCAAGCAGCTACTTCTGGGAGAGCTAGAACAATCAGCTCCTTGAATGCTGAAGCCCAGTCGATCCTATCCAGCTGACTTAAGTCATTCAAGTGCTGGATGAGATACCGTAGACATCTCTGATTAGACTTTGGAGCCTAAAACATGGCAAACATGTAGGCGATCCAAAGTCTGACGGTGCCCTCGACATCTTCCTATACCTTAGATGATCGGAGTGGAAAATTAACTTCTCCAAACCTTCTTGACGAAGATCTAAACCTTGGACAATCGTCTGAACAACCTTCCGTTGAACAATTGGCTGGACGTGTCGATCTTCTTCCCATGAGCTGGAAGGCCAAGAATAAGGGCGACTTCGTTGGCACTGAATAGAACCGGCTTGCCACAGAAAATGAACTCGTCGCCTCCATTGTGACATCTTATGATGTCTGCTAGCAGTCGCCCATCGACTGTGAAGTCTGCATGTCGACGAAGGCACCAAATGGGGTCCTTCGAATAAGTTTTGTATGCTGTCTAGTAAACCCCATCTTCCAAACCTTCTGAACGTATACGGCCGGCCTGCAACTATTCTTAAACAGCTGGGAAGCCTTCACTCGGGGGACTGGAATAATTTTCATGTCATCTGAAACAGGGGTAAGACATACTAGTCAGCTGGGTGCCATTATGTATGAACTAGGGTGTCATGACATTTTAAGAGAGGATGTCATAATATCTTAACAAAGGGATAAACATACCTAAAGGAGACGCATCCTCATTCGAATGAAGAACGATGTCCTTGCTCTGTTCCGCCATTTTCTCCTTCTGGTTCTTCTTTGTTCGCGGTCTTCGTCCACAAATGAAAGTACTCATCTCCATGAATGAAGTAGATGGAAGAAAGAACTATGGAAAAAATTTAGAACACCAGTGGCTTCTCGAGCAACAAACGAAGGACTTCTAGGGTTCAGAAATTTTTTTATGCCGACCTCAAAGGAATATGAAAGGACACCAGGAGTGCCATGATCATATCGCTGATACGCAAACCCATAGGAACCGGCCATGTTATGCAACTTTTCTCGAAAAGATGGCATAGCTGAGTTACTAGGGTGTCGTCGAATTACAACTAGGGTGACATCAAAATTCTCGCCTAGTTCAAATTTATCGTAGTGGTGTCATAAGTTTATACTAAGGGTGTCGTAACGTTTCAACTGGGGTGTCGCGAACGAAACCCCATGAAACAACTTACGACACCCCATCTCTCATCCGACGATACCCTAACTTTAGCGCGATGACACCCGTACAGGGACTGTTAAGGCGGGGACCTATGACATCCCCGAATTAGGCTGTTACGATACCCCAGCTCTCATCCGACGATACCCTAGCTTTTATGCGATGACATCCGTACGGTAACTGTTAAGGCGGGGACCTATGACATCCCCAAATTAGGCTGTTACGATACCCCAGCTCTCATCCGACGACACCCTAACTTTAGCACGACGACACCCGTGTGGGGACTGTTAAGGCGAGGACCTACGACATCCCCGAATTAGGCTGTTGCGACACCCCAGCTCTCATCCGACGACACCCTATCTTTAGCGCGATGACACCCGTGCGGGGACTGTTAAGGCGGGGACCGACGACATCCCCGACTTAGGCTCTTAGGACACCCTAGCTTTAGCGCAACGACAACCCTAGCTTTAAGGCGACGACACCGTTCGGGACTGTTAAGGCGGGGATCGACGATATCCCCGAATTAGGCTGTTACGACACCCTAGCTTTAGCGCGACGATACCCGTGCGGGGACTGTTAAGGCGGAGACCTACGACATTCTTGACTTGAGCTGTTATGACACCCCAGCTCTCATCCGACGACACCCTAGCTTTAGCGCAACGACACCCATGCGGGGACTATTAAGGTGGGGACCTACGATATCCCTGACTTAGGCTGTTACGACACCCCAGCTCTCATCCGACAACACCCTAGCTTTAGTGCGACGACACCCATGCGGGGCTGTTAAGGCAGGGACTTACGACATCCCTAAATTAGGCTGTTACAACACCCAGCTCTCATCCGACGACACCCTAGCTTTAGTGCGATGACACCCGTGTGGGGACTGTTAAGGCGAGATTCTCTCCGTGGTCAGTTATAAGCACGGGTGTCGTAGCATTGGTGCTAGGGTGTCGTGAGGTTTCAACTAGGGTGTCGTGATGTATTTTCAGCCGAATTCCTTCTGGGGTATCGCGGGGATTCTCTTCATGGTCAGTTATAAGCACGGTGTTGTAGCATTGGTGCTAGGGTATCGTGAAGTTTCAACTGGGGTGTCGCGAAGGATTTTTGGCCGAATTCCTCCTTGGATGTCGCGGAGATTCTTTCCGTGGTCAGTTATAAGCACGGGTGTCGTAGCATTGGTGCTAGGGTGTCGTGAGGTTTCAACTGGAGTGTCGCGAAGGATTTTCGACCGAATTCCTCCTGGGGTGTCGCGGGGATTCTCTCCATGGTCAGTTATAAGCACGGGTGTTGTAGAATTGGTGCTATGGTGTTGTAAGGTTTTAACTGGGGTGTCGCGAACGATACCGCATGAAAAAACTTTTGATACCCCAGCTCTCATCTGATGACACCTTAGCTTTAAGGCGACGATACCTGTGCGGGGACTGTTAGGGGGGACCGACAACATCCCCAACTCAGGCTGTTAATGACACCCCAGTTCTTATCTGATGACACCCTAGCCTTAAGGTGACGACACCCATGCGGAGACTGTTTGGGGGGACTGACGACATCCCCAACTAAGGCTGTTAATGACACCCCAGCTCGCATCTGACGACATCCTAGCTTTAAGGCGATGATACCCATGCGGGACTGTTAAGGCGAGGACCGACGACATCCCCGACTCAGGCTGTTATCGATACCCCAGTTCGCATCTGACGATACCCTAGCTTTAAGGCGACAACAACCATGAGGGGACTGTTAAAGCGGGGTGTCGTCGCCTTAAAGCTATAAGCATGGGTGTCATAACGTTGTCGCTAGGGTATCGTAAGGTCTCAACTGGGGTGTCGCAAAGGATTTTCGGCCAAATTGCTCCTGGGGTATCACGGGGATTTTTTTCATGGTCACTTATGAGCATAGGGTGTCGTAGCGTTGACGCTTGGGTGTCTTAATGTTTCAACTGCGGCATCATGATCTTTTTTTGGGTGAACATAACTTGGGTGTCACGGGCCTTCTCTCCAGCGTCAGTTATAAGCACGACACACCTTTAGCAGTTAAAGACACCCCATAGAACAAGCTACGACATCCCGGAAAGCAACATACGAAGATCGCAAAGGTTATAAGCATGGGTGCCGTAGCGTTACCGCTAGGGTGTCATAACGTTTCAACTGCAGTGTCATGATTGATTTTTGGTCGAATTCCTCCTTGGGTGTCATAAGGTTATAAGCATGGGTGTCGTAGCGTTGTTGCTAGGGTATCGTGATGTTTGAACTGCGGTGTCGCGAAGGATTTTCGGCCGAGCATAACAGGAGTATCGTATTTGTTTAACAGAGGTATCTTATTTCTTTAACTTGGATGTCAATACTCCGATTTTCTCCTACAATGTCGCGAGGCTTTTCTCCAGTATTCGTTTGGAGCACGGGTGTCGTAGGCTTGCAACTACGGTGTCTTAATAGTAAATCTGGGGTGTCGTAGCTTTTATGATGAATGAAACGCTACGACACCCCCAGATAGCAACAAACGGACACTCCTGATTAAAACAACCTATGATACCCGAGAAAATAACCTATGACACCCTAGAAAACATCTTACGATGCCCAGGAAAGACTGTTATGACACCCCAGGGATAGCACGACACCCCATCCTTACGATAACCAAGGAAAACATTACGACAGTGCAGTTATAAACCTTCGACACTCCAGTTCTTATATAACGACACCCCGGATGCAACCGTTAAGCTATGTCACGCCCCAATCGTAGTACACCCGAGTTGTCAAATGACAACACTAGAGCTATATGGACAGGAAATAACGGAGAATATAGGCCGAAACACTCTGACGACACCCAAGTTCATAAGGTATAACATCCTAGTTAAAAGAGTATGACATTCGTGCTACAAAATACTAAGCTCTAAACAGTTATGACTCCCAGAATATCATAACTATTTTGTTCTAAGAAAGTTACCCGCGCATTAAACGGTTTGGTTATACATTAACTACCTCTAACGAGAAAAAACAATTGGTGTAATAAAGGAGCTTTACAAAGAAGTGGGAACAAGGATTTTTTACTTCGTGCTGCGGATGACATTTCCTCTAGAAGTTTTTGTACAAAGACTTTAGTAGCCAGGTATTCCAGCCTCGAAGCTGAAATATTTTCTTTCGATCAGACTCCTCAGAGCGAGGGCTCAGGATCTTGCTCAAACCTTGGACTGATTCCTTAGCATCCGAAAGCCAGAGCGAGGGGGAAGAAAGAGTTTTTCTTGCACAGATGAAATCCAAGAAAAAATGACGGTAAAAGTAGGCTGAAGGGAAAGGGCATTTTTGTCTGCACACTAATTTAAAAAAAAGGCAAAGCGCTTTTCATGGCCGTCACGATCATAACGTAACATCGTAGCAGAGCCATACCGTCCGGCATCGTCAGCCACATAGGATCCACGTGGATCAATCAGAAGAGGCGGTGCAGTCCACGTAGGACTTGCTGCACCGGGAGCGTGTACAAAGACTTTTCCTTAATCCTATGATACATAAAGAATGAGCCACTAATGATATATATGATCCATATATTTGGATTTATGTGCACCTCATATTGAGTATGTAGTTAGTGGTTTATGTGAACCTAAAGCCCAATATTGACCTATCATAAAAGAGCATATTGGGGTTTCATTATAAATAGGCTAAATTTCATCTTCTTTTCTCATAATTGCAATCAATTTCTTTCATTAAGAATACTGCCTGCTGGAAGGAAAAGAAGAGAAAGATTTAAACCATAGTATTCTTGATGAGTGCCTCTTAGTGCATTATCATGTATAAATTAGAGTTTGCAAAAAAAAAAAAAAAAAGCAATAAATTTTAATTTTATTTGGTATTCTAAATTTCATATTTGTATCCTTAAATTTCCTATGCACGCATTTATGAATTTCAGTAACCTTGTTGGCGTGAAAGATTTGAACAGAAATAATATTTGATTGTAATAGATATTTTCCTTTCCAAAGAAGCGGTGGTTATCCTCCTCTTTTTATGAATCCAGAATTATTTACGTAGGAGCATAGCAATTCAGAAGGGAGATCTAACAAGAATGCATTAGTACAGAATGAAGTCTCTGAAGAAGCTATCGACAGAATGGTCGTTTGCACAGGAGTACGGTCGCAATCAAAGTGGAAATTTAATTGGGTAAATCTTTTCGATCTTTTTGATTCATGTGGCGAACTTCAGGTTTTCTTCTCCAATTTTTTTACTGAAAATACGGTTGAGCAATGCAGCTAATCTCACACCACCTTGTGCTATTCTCTTTCCACCACAGGAAGCCGAGATAAGAAATAATCATCTGCAATGCATATTAGTAATATTAGGATCTAATCATTTAGTAATCAACATGGAATACTGTTTCAAATTGAATTACCAATCTTTACCTTCTAAAGTGGAATCTTCTTCAACATCTTTGTATCCGTAATCGCAGGCTAGGCGTATGCTTTCTGAGGCATACCTGAAAGAAGTATCCTCTTTAGTTTCCAAAACTATCAGGATAAGAATAACTTAATTATAACTTGGCATGATTTGCTTAATTTCCAGTGCTAAGGGATCGAAGCCAAGGAACAGCGATATGATTTAGAAGGATAGATTTCTCAATCCTAACTCTTACTTGTCAGCACAGGTCATTGAATCTCCACCACAAGCCTTCCACTGACCAACTTCATCCGACCATTCATTCTACATAAGAAAGATAATATAACAATCATTCTGAAAAATTACTTTTCCAATTGGATCTGAAAGGAACGTATGTATGGAGGATAGACTATAGGACCAGCCGATCATTCTTGACATCATTTGCATTTATCTAATTAATAACAAGAAATAGATCTGATCACATTTCTCATATTTAAGAAAGTATATATATATATGAGTATATATATGAGATAACCAATCCTAACACTCACAGAAAGCAATGAAAATTAAAATCAATAATAACAATAATGGGCCAGCTGGTGAAAGAAAGAACTTACAGTGATGTTCTGCTGAATGGATTTTATCATGACATTAAGATCCTCATCGAAGAAGTCACGCATGGCAGTCTCTATCATGTTCACATCCCACACCTTGCCATAAAGCAAAGTTCATGTCAATTCCTTGGCAAGGCAAGAAAGCCAAAATTTTATTCATACCAATGTTGAACAATTTGTAGGAGGGACACTTCAAGTATTACATGGTGGAGGTTGGTCTTCCTTCGATACCAATGGACAATTATGGTGTTACCACCTTCGTCAGCCTCGAATGATACATGCAAAGGTTGGTGTACATCTCCCATAAAGTGGGCAAGGAACATCAGGCTTTCAGTCAGGTTATCTTGTACGTATGCAAGAATGACAAAGATTATAATTAGTAGACGCGCGAGGCCTTGGAGATATAATAATCTGGGGGCAAAAATGAAGTTCTTACATCCGTTTGATGAATCTCCGTAATCTAGTAGTTGTGAAGTGTAATTGTTAATTGCTCCAACCACACACATATCTGGCACGTCTTTGGAATTGTGACAATCCCCTAAATGACAATTGACAAAAAAAATAAAAATTTTCTCAAGAACAACAAGAAGCAATGAAATATAAAAATCTTGGAATTTCACTTATGAAACTTAAACATTCTGAGCGATTTTCTTATAGGTATTCATGAAGAAAAAAAAAAAAAAATCATCAGGTATTACTTTTTTCTCCTATTCTTTTGTGGATGAAGCTCATAAAAAGTAAGACTGACTTTTTAAAGACCTTTGTTACAATTGAAATTATATTTTATAGTAGATTAGCCAAAACCTTCTTACCAGAAAAAGATGAAGAAAATAAAAGAAAGAATAACTTCCTTAAGGCTTCAAAGCAAGATTTCAGTGATGCAAATATTCTTCTATGCACTATTATAATAGCAATTACAACTATGATATACCTGCCTAAGATTTAACTAGATTTTATTTAAATAAATATATCTAGCCTAACAGTCATCCTTAGCTATAAAAATAAGGAATAGCAAAATATCATAAATTATTCGCCAAGAATCATGTTCAGCTGGCCAGCCTTTTTCCTAATAAAAAAAGGGCATAAAATTTAAATTAAAAATTTGCTACTTCATTTATCTATCTATTTAAACTTGTCATGGAGTTGTTAAAGTCTATTATTTTATCGATACGAGAAGTCAATTTAGCGGCTGATTGGATTGTCGCTAGGATGGTCTTTTATCCTGATTTTTGAAGTTAGAAGCAGGATGACCCATACCTTCTTATCCTTACCTAAATATTATATTCTAATATATCGATTTAATTATCATAAATTGATGTGATCATTCGTATGTATCAAAAAAATAAAAATAATTTATTATTTTAATAAAAGACATATAGACTTAGTCTAACTCTTTGAAAAAAAAAAATCCATAATTAAAATATATGAACTGTTACTTTAATTATATATCAGCTATTATATGATTGGATGATGGATAAATGATAGCAGTAAAGACAAAGTCCATGATGATGCATGCATATAGAACAAGTCAGAGGCGTTTGAAATTGTTAGTTGCCACGACGGGCAAAAATCTTACTTCTACTTATGCTGGATATAGCTCCGGCATTGAAATAAAGTGTTCTCTTGGAATTTTGGTACCCGGTCCGTGTGGCCATCGCCAAACCCTAGAACCCCTTGCTACCCAATCAATGTATGCCATATGGCGGATGTTCTTTTGGACAGAACGTTTGGGTCCTATATTATTTCTCTAGGCGATTTCAAAGGTGGCCGTTGACTATAACCGACCAATCCCCTTCGGTAGAAGAGGCAGTGGTAGGCAACCAACCACCCGCCAGAATTGCCAACTGCTACGTAGTTTATTTTGCAAGCAACATGCACATGCGTGACCATTTCTCCTCCATCCAAAGAGGTTCTCTTTTTTTTTTTTTTTTCCCTTTGGATCTAAATGAAGGTTGAAGAGAGTTGGTGCTCCCTTAGCCACCTATCTTATTGAAGCAGAAGATGGGGGCCGTATCGTTGATTGCTAAGGATCGAGACGTACAGGCAACTCCATCCAAAACTCTTGGAAATGTTCTTCTGGTGCTCATACGTCCTTCGGAACATATTTGGGAAATTTATCACCTTCTTTCGAACGATGAAACTATATATTAATTTTCTCTGAAAACAAGAGAGAGTTTTGAAGCTATAGATGTGAAACACTTAAACTAAAGGCTCTATGTAATGCCCGGCTACCATATTTTCATGGTATATTTCATCTGAATGGAATTAGCTAAGGTGGAGGAAAGGAGAAGTGAAGAGTTAAGATGCCTACTTTAATCTCCCAAATTTATTATATGATCAGTTAAAAGACGATTTTTGTGTCCTAAGCTCTGAATGTTGCAGGATCATGCATGGATCTGCCCATAGATTCTTTCATTACTGTCTCCCCTCCCTAGCTTGTTTCAGAGCCATAGAAACTATCACAAGGACGTAGTAACTGGTCTTTAAAATAGTCATGGAATTCGGCTAAAATGAAAGAAAAGAAAAGGGGAGGAAAAAAAAGAAGAAGAAGACACTGAGAAGCCCAGAGTGCAGAAATAAGCAAGATGATAACTTAGCTCACTTGAATACTTAAAGTTGCAAACTCCCGGAGTGTTGGCATAATGGAGAGGGCTGGCCCAGCGGTACCGGAACCGGACCTGGTCAGCCCACGAACACACCGACGCCAACTCTCCTTCTGCCACCGGTGGAAGAAGATCCAACACAGCTTTGGAAGCTCTCTTCGTGAGATATTGCTGTATAGTTCCGAACTACTTCATCAATCAACAAAGAGAGATAACATGAAATGAATGCAACAGCTAGAAATTAATAGATCCATATCCAACCTCGGCAATCTTGCACACCATGTAATGTCCCTCTTGCCCCATGCACCGGTGCACGGAGCCCTTGCCATCACAGAAAGAAGAAAGAGAGGAAGGAAGAATGGCAAACCCGTGACCCTCGCCATCTTTCTTCTCTTGTCGATGCTTCTTTGTTTTTGTTTCATAACTTGTTCGTGCTGCTTCTATTTATCATGGCGGGTCCATTTGATTTGAAGCCAGCGTTCACACTGCGAAGTTCAAGAAAAGCGCTTATCCTTTTTATTCCTTTGTTTAACCTTCCTATCACTATCATGCAAGGGAAGCAAGCAAAGTCAATGAATTGATGATACGACAGAACAAGAGAAGTTCATTTTTAAAGATACATATGGCGATAGACATTACGTGTCATCACGTTTTGAAATAATCTATTTCTCTAATGGTGGTTTAATTTATAATTAACAGGAGCTAGACATATCATTTGACACATGATCATCTCGATCCATCTTCACGCAGCTTAATTTGACGTAGCAAGCCTGAGATTTTGTTGTATACTGACTGCGGCATGATTTTCCAGTCTAGACATCAGCATTATGCGTCACATCGCTGCATATACTCCAGTTTGAAGTACCTCGAGCAATTTAGAAGTCGATTTTGGAAAACATGGCTTAGAAGTTCACTTCCACTAACAAGACCTAGAACTCCTATTTCAGACGTTGGATTTAGTCTGGAAGTCCATAGTTTTCTGACTTCTATTATCTATCTTGTTCGATTTTACAACAATTTTTTTAGGAAATTTCGATTTTACAGCATATACTCAGGAAGGACTCATTTGACCCTCGTGCCCTGCATGCAGAGTCAGCTACAGTACGTACATTGGTATGAACATGTCAGTAAGCATTTAGTAAAAAAGAAGAGGAGGAAGAAGAAGAAGAGAGATAAGCATATTAATAAGCTTATCAGTTGTAACATTAGAGAATGCATTGATGCAAATTAATGCAAAGATTCAATAAAAATAATATAGTGAAAATTCACAGTTTAAATCACCATATTCTTGAAACAAACATCTTTACATCTAAATGCCAATGTTAGCGTGTAAGAGGAAAGGATTGAAAAATTATGGAAGTATGCAAGGAAAAATGGGCTTATCAATACCTAAAGCTAATTAATATTTTACTTTTCAGCATTTAGATATTATAGAATTACAGTTGTTTAACAGTCCATTGGCAAGCCCTTTTGCACTAAAGAAAATTTGCATCACATTTGTATTTCAGCCATGAGATCATTATATATTAAGGCATCACCTTAGTAATATTTCAGTCATGACCCATTAAAATAGGCAAATTCTATAAAGGTAAGTTTAAGAGCATAAAGGGTGGTATAAAGGTTAAAGGCATTTGAATGGGGTAAAATTGAAGGTTTATTTTTCAAAAAAAAAAAAAGTTCACAAATAAACTCCTTTTTTTTTTAAAGGAAAACAAATAAACTCCTTTTTTTCAAGGAATTTACTGAATAAGATTCTATTTTTGAAGGCTTTCACATAAGATAACCGGTTCTTCCTAAAGGTCAAATAAACTTCAGTATCTCTTTAAGTTTACAAATCTGAGAATGTTGTGTACTCAAAAAAGACACAATTATCTGATGGACCACCTTCCTTTCTTTTTGTTTCAAAAAGAAAAGGCCGAATCATTAATTAATCTTGGTGCTACAACCAAACAATTCTAAAATTGTTTGGTACGTACTACAACCAAGCAATTCTTCAATCTGTGGATCCTTCTGAAATCTGATATCCGATCCATCTTTCAGACAAAAAGAGATGTTATTTTAAAACCTACTAAGATACCCTTTCAATCTAGGAAAACGAGAGGGGCAAGCTTCTTTTTTCTAACTTTAAACTTCTTTGTAAAGTAGTAGTCTTCATTAATGAGGTTTTTCTAAACCAGTTTTGCCAATAAAGCTTAGTCGAAAGAGTTCAGGTTTTTAATAGCAAGACATCTTTCTCTTTTGATTTGCATACCACTTTCCAATTTACAACGTAATTGAAACTATTAATGCTTCTTTTCTTTATCAAAGAAAAACTCTTCTAAGTTGATCAATTCTAATACAAATTCATTTAGGAAGCTTGAAGATAGACATGAATTTTTGATTGCAAATTTAAAATCTTGATAATAAACATGTTGCCCTGAACCTGTTTCGAAACTCAGGTAAAATATATTAAACGCTAGCTACTTGTACAACTTTGACGCGTAAATGTGCACTTCTAAACCTCAAATGGGGATCCCAGCCCGAGTTGGAGTATTAAAAGAATTGCGTGAGCCGAACAGTAATCTCGCTAGGATATGTAAGACGTAGGTATGTTACTTTGGATCGAGCTCTTATTACGATGCCAACCAATAACTCTGGCTACAATATTCTGCACCACTTTCTCCGGCCTATTGTCATGGTATGATTTCAGACTGACAAGGTTTCATATACAAAGCTCTTTTATTGTGATGGATATATATGAAGTCCGTGTCAATGCCACGGAAGCCTGGTTATACTTCAAATACTTTTTTGAAAATATGCGTTAAAAAATTTTATTCCTTAAAATATAACCTTGTTTCCCAACAGAAGGACAATAAGTTATGCCTTCTACCAGATCCAAAAAGTAGGACCTTTACCATCTCAAGGAATCGTAGTTTACTCTTGTTGCTTGTTTAGCTCAATCATCTAATCGGGTCTTTGCAAGCAAAGGACATTACGATTTAGAAAGGAGGGAAAGCGATGTGTTTGAAGTTCCTTGGATTAAAAAAAAAAATACTCGACAAAGACTCGCGTGCAAGGAGGTTGGATTCCTCACGGAGCATATCCCTTGGTATCGCAGCGATGCGGAGGTTTAATTCCAAGTGGATATTAACATCTTTTTTGTGGATTTGAACGAGATGGTCGACGGCAGGGAGACTTCTCTTCAATATTTTCTGCTGGAGGTGGAGTGGGATGAGGGCCAGGAGATGAGGAGATCTCTCTCCCCATGCATTTCTTTCGGTGTAGGGCGAGAAGTTTGACGCCACCATCCAATCAAATAGTGTTTGGTGACAAGTAAACTATCAAGTTAGGCGCCACATGACTCGTATAAAACTATCTCACAATTAAAGGGATGCGAAATTAAAAAAATAAAAAATAAAAAAAAATAGGGACCACTCTATCTATAGCCTACATGTCAGTAGCATTCACCATTCAGCGTTAAGTCGCATCTCCATCCATTAAATCCTCACATGAAATTTAATGCTATTCACATGGAGAGAACCTTAGGACTTGATACAGTTGTTGGTCCACAGGGTAGCTCATACCTCACCTAACCTAACCTAACCTATATTGGAGAGGACTTGCAAGATAAGGAGGCAATAGAGAAGGGAGAATAAGAAGGGAAGAGCTACGGGGTTGCAGGGCATGGTATGACCCTGTACCATTTTTTCTTCCTTTCTTTCTTCCTTTCTTAAACATACCTCCCCATTCTCATGGTGATTTTCCAAAAAGAAAACTCTAATTTGAATTTTTTTAAACTTGGACTAGACTTGCATTAAAAAATCGTAAACTCAATTTTCATTTGATTGCTTTTATGTTGAAGTCCAAGGCAAGGTCCGGCCCTAAGCCTATACAAAGACTCTTACAACAACCTTAAATAATCCATATCGAGCACTCTCTGCACAAATATAGCCCAAATTTTAAGCTTAAGAAAAGTCTTGTTGCATTACGCACTGTGCATAATAAGTGGACCGCATACGATGATTGACGCACGATGCATGCGCATATCAAGAGCAGGATGTTTTTTCGCCTTTAGCGCATGCATGCACGTACTACGCACCAATAATCATAGGTGCTGCAGCTCCTATTGCATCGCATAGTGCAGCAATACTTTTTCTTAAGCTTAAGGGTAAGATACTCTGCTTGGATCGAGCTTTGGCAAGATAGGCCTGTTTTAGAATATTGGGACCGGATCTTAAAATAGGGCCCAGTAAATGTCATGCTATGCTTGGTCGATGGTTGACCCGATCCAGATGCAGCTCAGTCCACCTGATCATGGCTGGATGTCATTGATCCCCATTTGAATCTGTGCATCGATTGACTTGGAAGGAAACATTTGCTATACCGAAGGGCGGTGCAGCAAGTGCGCATTGAGTGCATGGACTGATTGTGTGCGCTTGCCGCTGCTGTAACACAAGAATGTTCGTCTCCATCGCCAGGTAGTTCACCGAAAATGCCACCAAAAGTTTCGTGTGAGGTCTCAAGACAACTCATGAAGACCAGTTTTGCTCGTCAATTCCAAAGGTTCTTTTGCTTATACAAAGTAACAAACTTCTCACAACTAGTGCAGACAATGTGCTTTGCTTAGACCAAAGATCTAAAACAAATGGAAAAGTCTTGCTGCACAGCATGTGATGCAGAACAAGCGCAACGTACGGAATGATTAGCATGGCACATGCACACTTACGTGCGCATGCATGCAAAGAACAGAAATGTCTTTTTCATCTTTAGCATACGCACGTGCATGTGCCGCACGCCAATCACCGCTATGCAGCAAAACTTTTTCAAAATAAATTTGAGTTTAGGCCCAATTTGAAGGCCAGAAAATTTGTGAGATGGGCTTACATGCGTGCACATGAACATACATCCGCCCATAAATACATATGTGCAGATAATGAAACAATACCTGCATGTAGACTAACACATGCACTCACACGTATGCGTGGCATGGGCACAAAGATATGCCAACACATGCATATGGGCACTCGCATATCACTAGACACACATGCACATACATAAGATATGCATGTGCACATATATGTAGAGATAGCCATGCATGAACATACGCCCGGCCGACATGCACGCACAGCCATTAATGGTACTCTTTTCAGGCTCCCGTATTTTTTTATCCAGTTTTTACATCCATATCAGTGAGGAACAATGGTGTATATATGGGATGGCTCATGTTGGGCACTTAAACATCAATTATTTACATTTTTAAGGCAGTGATCAACTTTCTTTTTGACACCATAGAACTAAATTAGGTTCCATTCCACCCATAGCTACCCAAGTTTCTCGGTTTGTCTAAAATTTAACTGATATGGTACGGATATGCAGGTGTTGATTATGGTATCTTCTATTGACTCAGTTCATTACAACTCCAAAATCAATTCCAATTCAAATTGTTGGTGTAAGCAACCAACCACCAAGTTCTTAGAGGAGGTGGCTTCTACTGCATACACGCTGAGTGCTTAAAATAAAATATTTCGGCTCCCATCCACGTGAAGATGGATTTTGGAGTTGAGCTAAAACAACAAAAATTCGTTGTCATTAAAATGCCACCAGTTCCTTCCTGGTGCCATTCTTTATCTGAAATCTTATCTCATTTGAGGTGTTAGCATACTGGCAAGTTTCCAATCGAATATCTTTCAATCCAATCAGTCATTGCTTATAAGGCAGTGTTACCGTCGCACGGGACATTATATATATGTTCATTCTCTCATATTTCACATCTAGAGACTGATTTCCTTAATGTCAGAACTGATCATCAGTTTGCATTAGTTGCATTACTGATGCAGTAATTGCTGAAATAGTATAGACAATAATAATACATTTGTTTTATTTAGTTGATGCTCATCTCTCCCTAACGTTTGTGGAGGTTCACAAATGAATCAATTTATTTATAAATAAATAGCTTGCTTTTAGGTTGATATCAGGCTTACTCAAGCCAGCTCGGCTAGGAGATCCAAAAGCCCCTCCCCTCCCAAATGCACGGCTTTAGCATCTCCGTTTGCAATGAATCGAGCCTAAATTGGATTAACCCAAGTGTCGTCAAACTTAGCTTGAGCTTGGAACTAATCCAAGTGCCCCTTTCGTGTAGTGTATCGAGCTTAGGTGGGTCACTAATCAGCTTGGCTCAGGTTGTTTGTGCGCCCAATGTATGAGTATAAATTATTCAAGCTTCATTGAACCGAGCGGGAGAAACTTTGATCACTGCCACCTAAGCTAGCATTTACGGAGTCAGATATTAAAACGAAGCTCAAGTACTTCTCATGAATAGCTCCCTCGTTTGTTAATCCCGCTGCTATTTGTGCCGCTTCTCAGGCAAGGCAACTAATTGCAAGCAGGAGCGACGCTCTTGGGCTTTTTACGATTCTTGGCCTCTATGCAAAAGAAAGAGGCCTTCCTGGATCAGCTGGCAAGCCTTCAAAAGATTGGAAAAGTCTTTTGTACACCGCTCCTGATACAACATTGCCCATATCGGGCATCGTGGTTCATCTGTATGTAGGCCCGCACTGAGAGGCTCATCCGTACGTAAATCTCATATCGCATATGCGTAGATGAGCATGAATTATCGCATCCGATGCAGATCATGCTAAACCAAAGCGGTGTACAAAGACTTTTTCCAAAAAAGTATATTCTTCTTTGATAAATTATTCATATAAAAAAAAGTCTTTAAGCATCGAATGCAATACAGATCGTATGCATCATATGCGACGAATAGCATACAACGCTTATGCGCATGTGTTAAAAATAAAATTATTTTTTTATTTTTAATATATATATATATATATCATGTGCCAAATCATCCGGCGCAACGCACCCAATGCACCAAGAGTTTTTCATTCATACATACTGGCTTGAAGCCTGTTTCCACCTTTGCACCTGCCACAACTCCAGCGCCCCGTTGACAGCGAAGGGTATGTACGGATCGAATTAGATTGTTCTAGAGATTAGTTTGAAATAATCAAGCCTATTTGTATTGATTTCTTGAATTGAAGCTGAACTACTGATTATTTCAGTAAATTAATCAAATTAAAAAAATTAATTATTTTTAATTCAGTTTATCTATTTATCTAGTTTATTTTAGATGGTCATAAGATCAGTTTTTATGATAAACTTTACATGATCAAATTATAATTCAATTATTTATCAATTTTTATGAAACTTAAATTTTAATTATAGTATAAATGATTGTTAATATATATATACATATAATTCGCCACGATTTATATTACTTTTTTAAAAATTAAAATTAAAATCGAATCAATTTTTGTGATTTCAAAATTTTTTTAATCAGATTAAATGAAGAATACAAAATTTAATTTAAATCAAATCAACATCATGGTTAGAAATTGTTTTTACAGTTTAGCCTTTTTCTTTTTCTTTGTTTTTGCATACCCCTACTATCGTCTGACGTCAACACAGCACATTGTGCCAACCGCAGCACATTCAACATTGGAGTAATTTGGCTAGTATAAAGTAGTGTGGGCATGGCCAAATGGCCTATGGGTTGGCCTGAAAATTTTAATTTTGACCCCTCAAGCCAAGTCGAGATGCATTAACTTTCAATTTCATTCAAATTTTAAATCAAATCTAAACTAAAAAAAAATTAAGTCCAATCCAACTTAATTTTTTTAATATATAAATATTAAAATAAATATAGATATATATATATATATATAAGAGAAATGATAGGGTAGCTTTTTAAAAAAATAAAATAAAATTAATTACGATGGTTTGGATATATACAACGTGTCGCGCCCGAAATTCATCATCTGATTCGGCTACGTGACGGCCGCATGAACCCTAAGGCAAGCCCTAAAGACCATGCAAGGCCTGGAAACAATCCACACTATATTTTACAAAAGTTTTATCATTTAAAGAAATACAATTATCATAATTTAAAAGTAAACTGGGTAAACATCCACTAGTGTCATAAACATAAGTTCATTTTTTTTCTATAATCTTTAAAAAAATTTACTAAAATAAAATTTATATCTATCTAACTAATTTTAATAACTGCAACGTCACTCCATCCCATCCTATCAAATTAATCACCTCAACCTGTAAAAAAAATTTCAACAGATATAATAAGCTCAACAGCCCCGTAAGAATCCCCTATATAAAATTTACCTTCTTACATAGTAATTAAATAGATAACCTTTATGGTATAAATACATGATTAAGAAAATCTAAACCATCAAACCAATAAATGTAGATGCCATCATGCATTCATGTAATACCAATGTTTTGAAAACTGGATCGGACAACGAATCGGCTTAATATTTAGGTCGCGGATCAATCGGTTGGACCGGATGAACCGTTTAGTCGAACCGGATAATATTATAATTAAATTTTAATTTGATAATATAAATATAAATATAATTTAAATAAAAAATTAAAAAATCTAAAAATGGACCGGTTGAAACCCGACCGATTCAATGGGTTTTTCGATTTTTATCGGGTCATATAAAAGTCAACTTTAATAATAAAACCAGACCGACTGATGACCGATTCCTGGTTGGACCGGTTGGACCAGCTAGTCCGGTCCGGTTTTCAAAACATGTAATACACATCTAATAATTGCAGACTCAACCAGTCATACATTGGATCAAATTCACCTGATTTTCAGCTCTAAACTACACGTTCCAGCCCGTGGCGGGCAACTGTCACACTCCAACCTGTGACGGGCAACACTATCATATTTTCAGCCTGTGGCGGGGCCCACATTATCATACTTCAGCTTGTGACTGGCAACACTACCATATTTTAGCCTATGGCAAGGCTCTTACATGGTCAGCCTAGAGCATCAACCATCATGCACTCATGCATCACAAGCAACACATGGCATGCATCAATGCACCGCAACTCAACCATGTCTGACAAAACAACGATGCAATCAAATAAAGTATTCATCAGTTTATGATCATATCATACAAGTATTTCAAAATAATCAACTAATTTGCATATTGCCTAATTTTAAAATAATAAAAGTTTCATAAGTCACAATTAAGCAATATTCATCAACCAAACCATACCAAGAATCAGAAAATAGCATGAAATCCATAATTCACCCAACGTAAATCAACAAAAAATCAATAATTATTATTTATATAATAGCGATAAAAATTATGTAGGAGAATTCTTACTTCACAATTCGTTTAACAACCCCTTACTGGACGACTCGAATTTAACTCCTCCCTGTCATGCTGGTTGTCCCCTTCAGCTGACACAATTCATATATTTTGTTTAATTGATAAAAATAAACTTTAATAAAATAAAATAAAATAAAAATTAATTTTCTTTTAGAACTCATCATTGGGTCTGTGCCGCAATCCGAGCACTCACCCTTCTCCTCTCCTTATATATATATATATATATATAATCCCCTCACCGCGTTTATTACCTGTGCCTAATTTCTTTCCATCTTTAATGATCCGCTAAGAACTTACCTCTCTTTCTAGCATCCAACGATATCCTGACGATGGAGGGCTTTGCTTCTCCACTTTTTTTCCTCCTCTTCTTCTTCTTCTTCTCTCTCTCTCTCTCTTTTTCTTGGCGGCGCTATGAAAACCCTAAGCCGCTCGTCCCCTTTTATTTTTCATGTTACCAGGCTGGCGCAGGGGAGGAGGGATTCCCTCCCCTGTTTTCACGCGTATTCCACACGTTTAATGGGATTTCCCTTGATTTCATGTGCACGCGTTTAGTGAGATTGGTATTTTCATGGGCCTTACACAACGAAGACCTTTAAATGCTCTAGATAGAAAGAGTAATCTTTTAATAATACATAGTAAGGATAGAGGTAGAGATAAAACTAAACTAACATGGATAAAAATAATTTAAAAAAATATAACTATTTATAATTTAAATGTCAACTTAGTCCTAAATAGAGCAAAGTGGAGGAAGCAGATTCATGTAGCCGATCCCATGTAGTTGAAAAAAAAAAAGCTTAGATGAATTGAGTTGAGTTGAGATATAAATATTATATATATATATATATAATTTGATCCAATTGAGATCCGAAAAATTTGTATCGGGCTAAACTCGAGCTTGACCGCCTTTAGGTTTGGCTCGATACCTTGGGCTAACATTTTAAATCAAAGCCTAATCTGGATGAGTCCATGCCCACTTTTTTTTTTTTTGATACAGACGGGTGATCGTACTAATCTAGTGCGAGTTAACCCAGATAGATCAAAATACAAGATTTGACTAAGAACAAGGGGACAGGGATCGCTCTAAATTTAGTGCTAAAATTTAACATGATGAGCCATAGAGGTCGCCATCCAATCGGCTACAAAATTAGCTNCGTCGCAATATTTTGTTGTCACAAAGGCGTCACAAAGTGGTCGCAATTAGCGACGCAAAATTGCGTCGCTAAATTTGCGTCGCTATTTCAGTATTTTCTTGTAGTGTTACCTTCTTACATAGCATTAAATAGATAACCTTTATGGTATAAATACATGATTAAGAAAATTTCAAACCATCAAACCAATAAATGTAGATGCCATCATGCAATCATGTAATACACATCTAATGACTTCAGACTCAACCAGTCATACATGGGATCCAAACCCACCTAGTTTTCAGCTCTAGACTGCCATAACCCCGTGGCGGGGCAACTGTCACACTCCAGCCTGTGACGAGCACACTACTATATTTCCAGTCTGTGGCGGGGCCCATGTTGTCACACTCCAGCTTGGCAACACTACCACATTTTTAGCCTATGGCAAAGCTCTCACATGGCCAGCCTAGAGCATCAACCATCATGCTACCACATTTCTAGCCTTGGCAAGGCTCTCACATGGCCAGCCTAAAGCATCAACCATTATGCACTCATGCATCACAACCAACACATGGCATGCATATCAATGCATCACAACTCAACCATGATAATAAAATTTTTATAAATCAAAATTAGGCAATATTCATCAACCAAACCAAACCAAGAATCAGAAAATAGCACGAAATCCATAATTCATCTAACGTAAATCATCAAAAACCAATAATTATTATTTATATAATAGCGATAAAAATTATGTAGGAGAATTCTTACTTCACAATTCGGCTAACAACCCCTCACTGACGACTCGAATTTAACGCCTCCCTGTCACGCTGATTGTCCCCTCCAGCTAATACAATTCATATATTTTATTTAATTGATAGAAATAAACTTTAATACAAAAAAATAAAATAAAATAAAAATTAATTTTTCTTCTAGAACCCATCATTGGGTCTGTGCCGCAATCCGAGCACTCACCCTTTTTTCTCCTATATATATACATATATTATAATCCCCTCACCATGTCATAACCTGTGCCTAATTTTTTTTTCCAACTTACCTCTCTTTCCTAGCGTCCATATCCTGACGATGGAGGACTTTGCTTCCCCACTTCTTCTTCTCTCTTTCCCCCTCTCTTTTTTTTTTTTTTTTTTTTTTTTTTTTTTTTTTGCGGCATTAGGAAACAACCATAGCCGCCCTTCCCCTTTTTATTTCTTATGTTGCCTGGCGCACGAGAGGAGGGATTCCTCCCCTATTTAGTAATTCATCCTCAAATTCTTTCCTATTTAGTAACTCCTCAAATTTCTTCCCTTTTTAGTAACTGCTCAAATTTCTTAGTAACTGCTCAAATTTCTCCCCTATTTTGTAACTCCTCAAATTTCTCCTCTATTTTGTAACTCCTCAAATTTCTCCTCTATTAGTAACTCCTCTTCAAATTTCTCCCTTATTTTCATGCGTCTGTTAAGGGGATGAGTTTATCCTTCCCAATATCACGCATAGGTGGTTAGGGGGAGGATTAACTCCTTCCCTATTTTTACGGACCTTACATTCTTCCCCCTTAAAATAAATTTCGTCCTCAAAATTTTTCTTATCAAATACATCAAAGAGTTGGGGATGCTTGTCTTTTACTTTTGACTCCAATTCCCAAGTGGCCTCTCTTTCTGAGTGATTGCTCCATTGTATCTTCACATAAGGTATAGTACGATGACGTAAAATCTGATCCTTTATGTCCATAATCCACACTGGATATTCATTACAAGTCAAGTCCTCTTGAAGATGCAATGGCTCATGCTCTACCACATGATTTGGATCTTGAATATATTTCTTCAACATTGACACATGAAAGACATTGTGCATATTTGACAGAGTTGGTGGTAATGCTAGTCGATATGCTACCTCTCCAACTTTATCCAAAATCTCAAATGGACCAATGTATCGGAAACTCAGTTTACCCCGAAGTCCAAATCTCATCACACCCTTGCTAGGAGAAACCTTCAAGAACACATGATCACCGATTTGAAATTTTAGCTTCCTTCTTCTGTTGTCAGCGTAACTCTTCTATCTGCTCTGAGCTGTGCGAAGACGTTCTCGAATTATTTGTATTTTCTCCATAGCTTGTTGCACTAACTCGGGTCCCAAAAATTTTCGCTCACCAACATCATCCCAACAAATTGGAGACCGACCATTTTCTTTCATATAGTGCTTCATAAGGAGCCATTTGGATACTTGCTTGATAACTATTATTATAAGCAAACTCAATCAAGGCCATATAACTATCCCATGCACCACCCAAATCTATAACACATGCTCTTAGCATATCCTCCAAGATCTGTATAGTCTGCTCTGATTGTCCATCCATTTGTGGGTGAAAAGCAGTACTAAAGCTCAACTTGGTGCTAAGTGCTTATGAAGACCTTTCCAAAACTGGGATACAAACCTACTATCCTGATCAGATACAATAGTCACTGGAATCCTATGCAGCCTCACAAGTTGTTCTATGTACATGCCTGCCAACCCCTCCAAAGAGAATCCAACCCTAAATGGTAAGAAATGAGCTGATTTGGTCAACCGATCCACAATCACCCATATAGCATTACTATCCCGAGGGGTTCTCGGCAAGCCAATTACAAAATCCATAGTGATATGCTCTCATTTCCACTTAGGAATATCAAGAGACTACAATGGTCTAGCGGGTCTTTGATGTTCAGTTTTCAGCTGCTGACATATTAAGCACTGAGCAACATGAAGAGCTATGTCTCGTTTCATACCAGTCCACCAAAAATTTTTCTTTAGGTCACAGTACATCTTGGTACATTCAGGATGCATAGTATAGGCCGAATTATGTGCTTTGCCCAAAATCTCTTCTTTCAGATCTTTATTATTTGGTATACAAAGTCTGTTCCCAAATCTCAGTGAACCATCGTCATGAATTCAAAACTATGTTTGAACACCGGTCTCCACCATTTTTATAATCTTTTGTAACTCTGGGTCCTCCTTCTGAGACATCTTAATTCTCTCTATTAGGGTAGGCTGTACTATAAGTGCAGTAAGTTGAACCATGGGGTCATATATCCGGACCCCAATATTAGCTCTATCTAAATCCAATAAAATATGTCTTTGATTAGTTATCAGAGTTGCTAATTTACCTGAAGATTTTCTACTTAAAGCATCAGCTACTACATTAGCCTTTCCTAGATGATAGTTAATGGTCAAATCATAATCCTTTAACAATTCTAACCATCTTCTCTGCCTCATATTAATTCCTTTTGAGTAAAGATGTACTTCAAGCCCTTGTGATCAGCAAAGACATCACACTGTTCTCCGTACAAGTAATGTCTCCATATTTTTAAAGCAAACACTACCACTACAAATTCTAAGTCATGAGTTGGATAGTTTTGCTCATATGATTTTAATCGTTTAGAGGCATAAGCAATCACATTTCCATTTTGCATTAATACACATCCAAGTCCTTTACGTGATGCATCACTATAGATGGTAAACCCTCCAGTTCCAGCTGGAATAGTCAACACTGGGGCCATCACTAATCATCTTTTCAACTCTTGGAAGCTCTTCTCACAATCTCTGTCCATTCAAACTTCACTCGCTTTTGAGTCAAGTGAGTTAGAAGCATGGCAATATGGGAGAATCCTTCAACAAACCTTCGATAGTATCCTGTCAACCCAAGAAACTGCATACCTCAGATACATTAGAAGGCTTGTTCCATGCAACCATAGCTTCCACTTTCTTCGAATCTACTAAAATACCTTCCTTAGAGACTACATGTCCAAGAAAAGCAACACTATCCAACCAGAATTCACATTTAGATAACTTTGCATAGAGCTTCTCCTCTTGAAGAGTCTGTAGTACTATCCTCAAATGTTCTCTATGTTCTTGTGAGCCTTTTGAATATATCAAAATATCATCTATGAATACTACCACAAATCGATCCAAGTAAGATTTGAATACCCGATTCATAAGATCCATAAATGCAGCTGGTGCATTGGTCAATCCAAAAGGCATAACCAAAAACTCATAATGCCCATATCTCGTCCTAAAAGCTGTCTTTGGTATATCTTCGGCTTTTATCTTTAATTGATGGTACCCTGATCAGAGATCAACTTTCGAGAATATTTGTGCTCCTTGCAATTGATCAAACAAATCTTCAATTCTTGGTAAAGAATATTTATTTCATACTCCCGATATTCTATACATAGCCGGAGACTTCTATCTTTCTTCTTCATAAATAGTACAGGAGCACCCCAAGGAGACACACTTGGTCTGATAAAGCCCTTATCTAATAACTCTTGCAACTATTTCTTCAACTCTCTTAATTCTACTAGGCCATCCTATATGGAGTCTTTGAAATCGGACCAGTACCAGGAATCAGATCATAGAAAATTCAATCTCCCTATCTGGAGGTAATCCTGGTAACTCATCTGAAAAAACATCAGGGAACTCATTCACAACAGGAATGTCCTTTGTATAAAGCTCCTTTGTTGGGTATACAGCACTATAGCTAAATACCCTTCACAACCTTTCTTGAGAAGTTGTTTGGCTTGTAGTGCCGATATCATTTTTAGTTGGATAGATGACTTGCCACCGATACTGCTAAACTCAGCTTGCCCAGGAATTTGAAATTTTACTGTCTTCTCAAAACAATCAATTGTAACATGATAAGCTGCTAGCCAATCGTTGGCCCAGATGACAACCCAAGAGGGGGGGGGGGGGGTGAATTGGGTTCTTTTAAAAATTTAGCCTTTTAAAATAGTTTGCTTAAGAAGAATGAAAGCAAATGCAATGTAAATACAAAGTGCAGTGAATAAAACAGAGATAGAGATAGAGTCAATGGAAGCACGGCAAACACAAAGATTTTATAGTGGTTCGGTGTATCCAACACCTACGTCCACTCCCAAGATTCACTTGGGTCCACACTATAATCTTCCTTGATTACAGCCGAGTTGTTTTACAAGCTCACAACTCAAACTTGTTGTTTTCCCGGGATCACAACGAACCCAGCTGGTTTTCGGGCTCACCAGCACAAAAACCCTAACACAAGCTATACCAAGCTTGTACCGAGGTAAGACTACCTCCACTAGTTCAATCCCCCAGATTGAACTAGACACAAACAAAGAAATATTGTTTTTCAAGTACACAGCTCCTCAATGAGCAGATAATCAAATAAAAGAACAAAGTTTAGAAAAGCCTGATTTGTAGTTGGTTGGCTTTTGAGCTTTTCTTCTTTTCTTCTTCTCCTTGGTTGAATCGGGCCTCAGCTCGATTCTTCACGTTGAACGTTGGAGGATTTGAGCTTTTTCTTCCTTTCTTTGAATTGAAAATCTTTTGATTTGCTCTTGAATAGCTCTTGGATTTTCTTCTGAAGCTTTCTTGGATTGTTGAACTTGAGCACAGACGAAGCTTCCTTTGATTTCACACTTTTTCTTTCACTCTATTTTTGAATCTCGGATTTTTTCAAATGATGCTCTGTTTTTTCTTTTTCTTTTTCTCTCTTGTATCTCTCTATTTGTATTTGATTTGAAAACGGCTTCTCTATTTATAGATTCTGCAAAAATATAGCCGTTAGAAACAAAGAAAATAGCCGTTTTGAAAAATCTTACCGTTGGCGCTGAGTTGGCATTCAGAAAAATCGCCCAGATTTGTTGGAGTCGACTCCTGCTTTCCGCGAGTCGGCTCGAAGACGCGATACCAAAAATAGAAATATTCAGAAAGTTAAAGGGTCGACTCATCGAAAATAAGGTGTCGACTCCTGACAGTCGGGGGTCGACTCATGAAAAGTTAGGGGTCGACTCGCGAAGTGCTCAGAAAAACCTCTGGTGTCTGAGCGGAGTCGACTCACACAGTCATGGAGTCGGCTCGACAGAATCGGGGGTCGACTCTTGAAATCACAGGGGTCGACTCGTGAAAATCAGGAATCTCTGTATACTGAGTGGAGTCGACTCTGAAACTCTAGAGTCGGCTCCGGAACGTATCAAAAATCAGAGAATTTTCTGATTGACTTGAAATTCGTTCCAGATTCATTTTAAATCAATTTTTTGACTTGAATACAATAAAATTGTCATTAGGAATCAATTCAAGAAATGTTCCAAAAACTCATTGATTGAAATATGAAGTATAAAAATTTCTTTTTGAAAGCTTAAACATGGAGCTTGAAGTTACTTTCAAATTGATTAAAGTCATACTTAACATACTCATTGATTGTTCTAAATAAATTCATTGCTCATGTAAATAAACTCATTGCATCTTTTAATATACTCATGGCTTTTGGTAATCATCAAAATCAATAAGATTGGGGCAACAATTTCTCAACAATCTCCCCTTTTTGATGATGACAAAAACATTGAGTATATGCATGATTGATTAAAGAATTTATTTTATTTTCATAGTTAGGCTTAGGCTCCCCCTGAATGAGGTAGCTCCCCCTATGAAACTCAATGGTAATTCAAGAGATTCCAGTTCCCCCATGCATATATAGTTATAAAACTCTCCCCCTTTTTTGTTATCAACAAAAAGGTAGAGAGCATCAAACATAATCATTCATTCAAGATATGTTTTAACAAATCTGAGATTCATTGATAATAGGAGAAGTACATTAAACTCAGATTACATTGAGCATTCAAAAAGACTTTTCATTACATCAATGTATCAAAATGTAAAACATAAATGAACTTCATTACATTGCAAAGACTAAGCATCTAATACATCAAAAGTGAGTCCTTACAATCCTAGTTAAGTGATCTATAATATTTTTCATTCCATCTGTTTGAATCTTAACATAATCCTTCAGTCTTTCATCTACAAAAGTGCAAGCAGTCAATATTTTGTCTTGGAGTTCAGCATTGCATTTTGCATAGTTTCACCATCTCCACAGATGTCTTTAAGTTCTTCAAAGATATTCTTTAGGTCTCCACTTAAAGACTCAGATGAAGTGCTAAGAGTTGATTCAATCTTGGTGATCCGATCATCTAAGAGTAAAGAGTTTCTTTAAGATTCATAAATTTATTTTCAAACTCTGATTTCAATTTATCTGCCTGATCATCAAGAAGACCTTTAAGCTGCCTTAACTGAAGATCTGAGAAACCGACAGATGAAGATGATGGCTGATCAACCATGAGCAGGGAAGGGGCTGGAGCAGGAACAGGAGAGCTCGGAGGTACAGGCGAAGAATGTCTGACTGACGGTCCGGTGCCTCAATGTCCGGCTCTATCTTCCATCACCTTTCCTTTCCCATCTGCCATTCTTCTTCACAAAACCCATTCTATGAATAGTGGCCAAACTATAGTAATCGGTATGTCTTAAATTTCATTGGCTCACTATCTGATATGATTATCCCTTGGCTTTGAAAATTTTAGTAAGAATCATGCCGTAGGGTAAACTGGATTTTCTCTTGCTCCACAATCAGCAATGTACCATAATATCATGCTTGGAAGATTAATGGGTTTACCAGTACTATTGCATCCATTACAAAATATCTCTTTGAAACATAGTCAAATCTCCCAATCTTGGGAATAGGATTCTACTACAAATATTGTGGAGAAGTCTCAATTCTAAGGAAGTTGATTAGCAAAGACTCTTCAAAACCAACAATCTCCCTGTTAAGCAATCTAGATAGAGCTGGGCTTCTATCTTCAGAAGAAAAAGTAGAGTACCCGACACTGGAAGATCCAACAATCTTGAAAGCAAATCCACTGTCACTGAATTCTATTTCCTCTAATGATGCTTACAAGTCCATTGTCTCCTCTAGATAGATTTTATAAAATTCTTTGACTAGGGCTGGGTAGGTAGGACAATCTAAAGAACAATCTTCTCCCAACCCATTTCAATCAACTGCCTCCCCACAAGAAATCCTTCGGCCTCAAATAATTCAAAATCGACTTTCCTCCCGGTTGTATCACTCTATCGGCAAGTCGATCTACCTGAGATGGAGCCGTAGAGGGAGAAGCACTAGGAGTCGAAGAGATGAGGTTGAATCCAAGCTCGGTGAAGGCTCACGACGGGACGCCTCACGTCTTCCTCACCGCCTTCTTCCTTTCACTCCGGCCGCACCAAGGTTAGATCCACGGGTTTTAGGGCCATTTGATCTATTGGAAGGGTTAATCAGGGATTTCTGAGGATTTGGAAGGTTGGAAAAATTTTGGAGAGAGTATTTGGAGGATTTGAAATGATTGAAATGAGCGGCGAGTCGACTCTGCCCTAGATAAATCGACCTGGGACCACTTCGAGTCGGCTCCCGCAAAGTGAGGGGTCGACTCCGGGTAGTCACAGAAACTATCCCGAAGTGGAGTCGACTCGCGCAGAGAAGGGGTCGACTCTAGAGTTTCAGTAGAAACATGGAGTCGACTCCGATACTCACCGAGTCGGCTCCGAGACCATTTCAGAGCAAAAAATATAAAGTTTCAGATAATCTGAAATGTGTCCGGATATTGATCATAAAAATTGATAAAATAATCATTGGATTTTAATAGATCAATTAGATATGAATTCTAGATAAGATTTCCTTAAAGATCAAGGATTTGAAAGAATTTTAGATAAAATTTCCTTAGGGGTTTCAAATTCATTCTAATGGATCACAAATCCCTAACTCTCCTCTAAGATAACAGAATCTTTCTTCACTTAAGGGTTTTGTAAATATATCAGCTAATTGTTCTTCAGTATTAACATAATCAAGACAAATTTCATTATTAGCTACATGTTCTCTTATAAAATGATATCTAATTTCTATGTGTTTGTTCTTGAATGTTGAATTGGATTTTTAGTTAGATTATTGCACTTGTGTTATCACATCTTATAGGTGTTTTATCAAGTGTGATACCATAGTCTTCAAGTTGTCGCTTAATCCATAGGATTTGAGCACAGCAACTTCCAGCTGCAACATATTCAGCTTCAGTAGTTGATAATGCAACTGAATTTTGCTTTTTGCTAAACCATGAGATTAAGTTACTTCCTAAGAATTGGCATGCACCACTTGCTTTTTCTATCTAACTTACATCCAGCATAATCAGAATCAGAATATGCAATTAATTTAATGTTGAGTCTCTAGAATACCATAAACCTACATTTTTTGTTCCACTTAAGTATCTTAGTATTCTTTTAACAGCAATTAAATGTGATTCTTTAGGTTCAGATTGAAATCTAGCACATAAGCAAACAGCAAACATTATATCTGGTCTACTTGCAGTTAAGTAAAGTAGGGATCCGATTATACCTCGATAATATTTTTGATCAACCTTCTTACCTTCTTCATCTTTGTCCAGCTTGCATGAAGGACTCATTGGTGTTCCGAGGGGTTTGATTGATTCCATACCAAACTTCTTTAGAATTTCTCTTGTGTATTTTGTTTGGTTGATAAAGATTCCCTCTTTGCTTTGTTTGATTTGGAGTCCAAGGAAGAAGTTGAGTTCTCCCATCATGCTCATTTCAAATTCACCCTGCATTAACTTAGCAAATTCTTGACATAGAAGATTGTTAGTAGCACCAAAAATAATATCATCAACATATATTTGAACTACTAATAAATCTTTACCTTTTCTTTTCAAAAATAATGTTTTATCAACATTTCCTCTTATAAAATCATTTTCAATTAAGAATTTACTTAATCTATCATACCAAGCTCTAGGTGCTTGTTTCAAACCATATAAAGCTTTGTGCAATTTAAAAACGTGATTTGAAAATTCATGATCTTCAAAACCTGGTGGTTGTTCTACATATACTTCTTCATTTATAAATCCATTTAAAAATGCACTTTTTACATCCATTTGAAATAAGTTAAAATTCATGTGACATGCAAATGCAAGTAATAGTCTAATGGCTTCTAATCTAGCTACAGGTGCAAAGGTTTCATCAAAATCAATACCTTCTTCTTGATTATATCCTTTTGCAACTAATCTAGCTTTGTTTCTAATTACTATGCCATTTTCATCTAGTTTATTTCTAAATACCCATTTTGATCCTATAACAGAATGATTTTAGGTCTTTCAACTAATGTCCATACATTATTTCTAGTAAATTGATTTAATTCTTCTTGCATTGCTAACATCCAATTATTATCTTTTTCAGCTTCTTCAATAGTTTTAGGTTCAATTTGTGATACAAATGCAAGATGATTACTAATATTTCTCATAGATGATCTAGTTCTTATTCCTTGAGATGGATCACCTATAATCAATTCCTTAGGGTGACTATAAGCATATCTCCAATCTCTAGGAAGATCTATATCATTATGATTAGTATTAGTATCATCATCCTTAGGTGAATCATTATCTTTAGCTTCTTGCTCATGATCTGAAGATACATCAATATTTAATTTTTCAAGATCTTTCTCAATTATGTTTGTATCTTCCTCATCATCAAACTTTTCAGAACGAGTTGCTAAAGATTCATCAAAAACTACATGAATGGATTCTTCAACAACTAAAGTTTTCTTGTTAAATACTCTATATGCTTTACTAGTTGTTGAATATCCTAAGAATATTCCTTCATCAGATTTAGCATCAAATTTCCTAAATTATTTTTACCATTATTATGAATGAAACATTTACAACCAAATGCATGAAAATATTTAATGTTGGGTTTTCTATCATGCCATAATTCATAAGGTGTTTTCTTTAAAATGGTCTTATTAAGCTCTATTTAGGATGTAACATGCTGTGTTAATAGCTTCCGCCCAAAAGTATTTGGGAGTTTACTTTCACATAGCATGGTACGGGCCATGTCTTCTAGAGTCCTATTTTTCCTTTCAACTACTCCATTTTGTTGAGGGGTTCTTGGTGCAGAAAAATTATGATTAATACCATTTTCATTGCAAAAACTTTCAAATAAGTGATTTTCAAATTCAGTTCCATGATCACTTCTTAGAGACACTATGGTAGTGTTTTTCTCATTTGTGACTTTCTTGAAGAATTTCAGGAATATCGAGAAAGTCTCATCTTTGTGAGCTAAAAACATTACCCAAGTGAATCTAGAGTAATCATCTACAATCACAAGACCATATTTCTTTCCTCCTAGACTTGTGGTTCTAGTTGGTCCAAAAAGGTCCATGTGAAGTAGCTCTAATGGCCTAGAAGTTGAAACAACATTTTTAGATTTAAAAGAACTTCTCGTTTGTTTTCCAAACTGACATGCATCACATATTTTGTTATTTTCAAAATCTATTTTAGGTAGACCTTTACTAAATCCATTCTAATTAGTTTTGAAATAAGGTGTGTGCTTGCATGACCTAATCTTCGATGCCACAACCAACCAATCTCATTCATATTAGCATTATTAGCAACTAAGCAATGATTATTAGTAGACAAATTGTCTAAGTCAATCAAGTATACATTGCCATTTCTATTTCCAATAAAAACAATGCTATTATCAATGGGATTAGCTACTGTGCATATAGAAGATTCAAATGATACTTTAAAACCTTTGTCACATAATTGGCTTATACTAATTAAATTATGCTTTAAACCATCAACATAAAGTACATTTTCAATATATGTGGAGGGAGTTATTTGAATGTTACCAAACCCCAAGATTTGGCCTTTGCCATTGTCGCCAAATGTAACAACTCCTCCTTTCTTTTCTTCAAGGGTGATGAATTCTTCTTTGTCACCCGTCATATGTCTTGAGCAGCCACTATCAAGATACCACTTTCTCTTTGATCTTTTGGCCACAAGACATTCCTGCAATGAAATCAAACTTTATGTTTAGGTACCCAAGCTTTCTTGGGTCCTTCATGGTTAGTAGCAAAAAATTGTTCCTTTCGGAACCCATATTTTCTTTCCTTTAATATTTAAGTTTTTATTAGGTTTTAGAATTTTACATTCATAAGATTTATGTCCTTTTTGATTACATTTAAAGCATGTAAAATTACTTTGGCCAGCACGCACAAAAATATTTTTCAGTGATTTTTGTTTTCTTAAAGTGTTATACCCTAATCCGGCTTTGTCAAAAACTGCTTTTTGACTATTTAATAACATGTCCAATTTAGTTGAGCTTAAGGTAAACTTATCAACTATGTTCTTATGTTTTTCAACCTCTTTCCTTAGTTTATCATTTTCATTGGAAATTAATTCTTTTTCTTTTACCAAAATTTCATTTTCAGATTTAAGTTTCTTAACTTCATTATTAAGATCTTCCTTTTCTTTAATGAAAGTTAAATTTTCATTTTTCAAAACTTGTATTTCTTTTTCAAAACCTTGAAATCGCCGACAAGTTCATTAAAAGCATCAAATAATTCATCAAATGCAAATTCATCGCAAGGGTTATCGGAACTTACCTCATCGTTGTCGTCCGCCATAAAACATACATTTGCGACTTCCTTTTGTTCTTCTTCTTCGGAAGAAGATTCTTCGCTATCACTCCAAGTCGCCACATAAGCCTTCTTTTTCTTTTTGTAGGCTTTCTTCAATTTAGGACATTCATTCCTAAAGTGCCCCGGTTTATTACACTCATAGCAAGTCAAGGGGTCTTTCTCTTTTTCTTTGTCCTTGTCCTTGTTCTTATCCTTTTCTCCTTCCCACTTTGCTCCAAATTTCTTCTTGTGGAAGGGTTTCTTTCTCCTCATGAATCTTTTAAACTTTTTAGCTAAGAGAGCAGTCTCTTCATCATCATCATCATCATCGCTGCTGCTCTCTTCTTCTTTTGCAGCTTTGAGGGCAATCACTTTCTTCTTCTTTGTGTCCTCCTCTACATGCTGCTTCATTGTCAGCTCATGGGTCATAAGTGATCCTAGAAGCTCCTCTAAGGGTAGAGTGTTGAGGTCCTTTGCTTCTTGGATTGCTGTCATTTTTGCTTCCCATGATCTTGGTAGTGACCTAAGAATTTTCGAACAAGTTCTGAGTTAGTATATGTCTTACCAAGACTTTTTAAACCATTTACAATATCTGTAAATCTAGTATACATGCATGCAATGGTTTCAGATTGTTCCATGCTAAACAACTCATATTTATGAACAAGAATATTAATTTTAGATTCTTTTACTTGGTTGGTACCCTCATGGGTAACCTCTAATCTATCCCAAATCTCCTTTGCGGAATTACATGTGGAGATTCTATTAAATTCATTTGCATCTAAAGAGCAATATAAACATTCATGGCTTTAGCGTTAAGCTGTGCCATCTTCCTATCATTATCATTCCAGTCCCTTTCGGGCTTAGGAACAATAGTGCCATCAATAACATGTGTGGGTGTACTAGGTCCATTAATTATAACACCCCATAATTCATAATCAGAAGCTTGAATGAATATCCTCATTCTTGCTTTCCAATAAGAATAATTTGAACCATTAAACAGTGGAGGTCTATTCGTAGAATGACCTTCAGCAAATGATCCAACTTGAGTTGCCATTTGGATCTTTAGCTCTTGATCGTGTGATCAAAATCTAATGAGCACTTGCTCTGATACCAATTGTTGGCCCAGATGACAACCCAAGAGGGGGGGGTGAATTGGGTTCTTTAAAAATTTAGCCTTTTAAAATAGTTTGCTTAAGAAGAATGAAAGCAAATGCAATGTAAATACAAAGTGCAGTGAATAAAACAGAGATAGAGATAGAGTCAATGGAAGCACGGCAAACACAAAGATTTTATAGTGGTTCGGTGTATCCAACACCTACGTCCACTCCCAAGATTCACTTGGGTCCACACTATAATCTTCCTTGATTACAGCCGAGTTGTTTTACAAGCTCACAACTCAAACTTGTTGTTTTTCCGGGATCACAACGAACCCAGCCGGTTTTCGGGCTCACCAGCACAAAAACCCTAACACAAGCTATACCAAGCTTGTACCGAGGTAAGACTACCTCCACTAGTTCAATCCCCCAGATTGAACTAGATACAAACAAAGAAATATTGTTTTTCAAGTACACAGCTCCTCAATGAGCAGATAATCAAATAAAAGAATAAAGTTTAGAAAAGCCTGATTTGTAGTTGGTTGGCTTTTGAGCTTTTCTTCTTTTCTTCTTCTCCTTGCTAGATTGAATCAAGCCTCAGCTCCGATTCTTCACAGTTGAAGCAGTTGGAGGTTTTGAGCTTTTTCTTCCTTTCTTTGAATGTTGAAAATCTTTTGATTTGCTCTTGAATAGCTCTTGGATTTTCTTCTGAAGCTTTCTTGGATTGTTGAACTTGAGCACAGACGAAGCTTCCTTTGATTTCACACCTTTTCTTTCACTCTATTTTTGAATCTCGGATTTTTTCAAATGATGCTCTGTTTTTCCTCTTTTTTTTCTTTTCTCTCTTGATATTTCTCTCTATTTGTATATCTGATTTGAAAACGGCTTCTCTATTTATAGATTCTGCAAAAATATAGCCGTTAGAAACAAAGAAATATAGCCGTTATTAAAAATCTTACCGTTGGCGCTGAGTTGGCATTCAGAAAAATCATGCCCAGATTTGTTGGAGTCGACTCCTGCTTTCCGCGAGTCGGCTCGAAGACGCGATACCAAAAATAGAAATATTCAGAAAGTTAAAGGGTCGACTCATCGAAAATAAGGTGTCGACTCCTGACAGTCGGGGGTCGACTCATGAAAGTTAGGGGTCGACTCACACATTTCTCTGGTGTCTGAGCGGAGTCGACTCACACAGTCATGGAGTCGGCTCGACAGAATCGGGGGTCGACTCTTGAAATCACAGGGGTCGACTCGTGAAAATCAGGAATCTCTGTATACTGAGTGGAGTCGACTCTGAAACTCTAGAGTCGGCTCCGGAACGTATCAAAAATCAGAGAATTTTCTGATTGACTTGAAATTCGTTCCAGATTCATTTTAAATCAATTTTTTGACTTGAATACAATAAAATTGTCATTAGGAATCAATTCAAGAAATGTTCCAAAAACTCATTGATTGAAATATGAAGTATAAAAATTTCTTTTTGAAAGCTTAAACATGGAGCTTGAAGTTACTTTCAAATTGATTAAAGTCATACTTAACATACTCATTGATTGTTCTAAATAAATTCATTGCTCATGTAAATAAACTCATTGCATCTTTTAATATACTCATGGCTTTTGGTAATCATCAAAATCAATAAGATTGGGGCATCAATTTCTCAACAATCTCCCCAACACAATCCATCCCAAGAATTAAATCGAAATCCTTCATTTCTAAAATTAATAAATCTGCCTTCATCTCCATATCCCCAACGGTTAATATGCAATCCTTACAGATTGACTCCACTAACATAATATCTCAACTTGGTGTAGAGACACACATCTCAACTTCTAATAGTATAGGTGTTAACTTTCTACTTTTAATATCCATATATCAATCAAAATTAATTCACCTTTCAAAACTTTCAATTCAAATAAGATTTAAAATTTTTCCCACCCACTCTCACTTCAATCCTAAATCTTAGAATCCTGAATGATCATAACCTGGCTCTGATACCACTTCTGTCACGCCTCAAATCCAGCATCTGATTCGGCCACGTGACATGCCGCATGAGACCTAAAGCAAGCCCTAGAGACCATGCAAGGCCTGATAATATCAATCCGCACTATATTCCATAAAAGTTTTATTATTTAAAGAAATAGAAATTATCACAAATTAAAAGTAAACTGGGTAAACATCCACTAGTGTTATAAACATAAGTTCATTATTTTTCCTACAATCTTTAGAAAAATTTATTAAAATAGAATTTATATCTATCTAACTAATTTTAATAACTGCAATGTCGCTCCATCCCATTCTATCAAATTAATCACCTCAACCTGTAAAAAAAATTCAACCGATATAATGAGCTCAATAGCCTCGTAAGAATCCCTTACATAAAATTTACCTTCTTACATATCAATTAAATAGATAACATTTATGGTATAAATACATGATTAAGAAAATTCTAAACCATCAAACCAATAAATGTAGATGCCATCATGCAATTATGTAATACACATCTAACGACTTGAGACTCAACCAGTCATACATTGGATCAAAACCCACCTAGTTTTCAGCTTTAGACTGCCATAACCATGTTCCAGCCCGTGGCGGGGCAACTGTCACACTCCAGCCTATGACGGGCAACACTACCATATTTCCAGCCTGTGGCAGGGCTCACGTTGTCACACTCTAGCCTATGACCGGCAACACTACCACATTTCTAACCTATGACAAGGCTCTCACATGGCCAGCCTAGAGCATCAACCATCATGTACTCATGCATCACAACCAACACATGGCATGCATATCAATGCATCACAACTCAACCATGATAATTGTTGCCGCTGAAATCCGTCCTCCGACTCGGGCACGGTCGATCTCCGGGAAGAGGGGGTGGAGGACCTGCAAAAGAAGCCCACACGCGGAGGGACGCTGGGGTGGTCCTCCGCGGAAGACCCTCCAACGCTCAAGTCAGTGGGGAAGAAATCGGCGATCAACCAGATAATGAGGAGGTGGATCTCTCCGGGAGACCTCTCCGGGGGTGGCCAATTGGAGGCTCCAAAGGGCAGGAGTGCCGACGAGCTCCCGTCGAGAGCAGGAGAGTGAGAGTGGAGGTGTAAGCGTGCCAATGTGCGCACAGAGTTGCGTACCTGAAGGAATCTGCCAATCTGATATTTATAGACTGCCACCTGGATCGTGAGCGCCTTCTGGAAGGTCCAGAGGTTGTTAAGATACGGAGACGGATAGAATCAGGCCGTTGTGGGGCCGTTAGAATCCACGCCTTGTCTGTTAAGGGATCGACGGCTGGGAGAGCTCCTCGATGTCTTGGGATCTGGGTGAGTAGACCTGGGGCGGTTATAATAGGTCTTAGGCCACGTCTCAACATGATTCCTTGCCTAAGGTGCTGCTCGGGTAAGCTTAAGCTCTCCCGCGTCAGGTTCCGCGGAGGTAGACGTCAGGGCGTGGATCGCTAGGTAGAAGCGAGCTACGGGAGCCCAGAAGAGGCCGAGCTAGGGAAGCCCGGAAGAGGCCGAGCTAGGGAAGCCCAGAAGAGGCTGAGCTACGGAAGCCCGGAGGAGGCCGAGCTACGGAAGCCTGGAGGAGGCCGAGCTACGGAAGCCCGGAGAAGGCCGAGCTATGGAAGCCCGGAGGGGGCCGAGCTACGGAAGCCCGGAGGAGGCCGAGCTACGGAAGCCCGGAGGAGGCCGAGCTACGGAAGCCCGGAGGAGGCCGAGCTACGGAAGCCCGGAGGGGGCCGAGCTACGGAAGCCCGGAGGAGGCCGAGCTACGGAAGCCCGGAGGAGGCCGAGCTACGGAAGACCGAAGGAGGCCGAGCTAGGGAAGCCCAGAGGGAGACGGCGGGAGGAGGTCAGCCTTAGCCGCCTCGCACGGATATCAATGCAATAACGATTTTACCCTCCAACACATGCCCTCCACTCCCTAGTTCGAAGCGTAGGTTCGAGCGTAGGGAGTATAAGCTCAAGTGGCGCGCCCTGGATGGGACGTCTTGGCCTGGACAGTTCATGCAATGATACCCTAATTAATGCGACAGGGCCATCGTACCTTCGGAGGTAAGGTTCCTCCACTAGCGACGGTTGAGATTGTGCCGTGCCGTGAATCCCGATCGATATGGAGGTTTGTCGAGGCAATTCTGGACGCCTCGAATGAGACGTCCCGCCTCCCCAGGGTGGTTCCTTGGCGGAGAAGCGAAGTGACAGCCGCCCTATATATACATATATACATGCTTATGCACATGTGCGCATGTTCGCGACGTCTTCTCACCTTGTTTTCAAAAGAGTATTGGTCTCTCATCCTCTCCAGCGTTCATCGTTTTCGCCTAGGATTTTCCTCAACCGAGATGGTGATGAGCCCTGAGGATGTGGCTTCAGAAATCATTGCTGAGGATTTGGGAAGGATTCACCAGAGGTATGGTCTGCCCCTGGATGTAGTTTTGCGGGTGCCAGAACCCGAAGATAGGGTTACTCGGGGATTAGAGTTCGGAGTCTTTATCTATGAGGATAGTTTTAAGGCGGGTCTCCATTTTCCTTTCCATCCCTTGGTGAAGGAGATCATGACCCACTACAACATCTGTCCATCGATGGTGGCTCCAAATAGTTGGCGGAATATCGTCGGATTCATTTCAATGTGTCACCAGATTCAAGTCGTTGCAACTCTCCCCCTTTTCCGCACTTGCTACCACCTGACTCCCGGGAGGAAATCAGAGTGGACCTCCATCGGGCCCCGGAGATCTTTTAATGTCATCGCGGATAAGCCTTCTTCCATCAAGGGTTGGAAGAGCTGATTCGTGATTGCGGAGGGGAACGTCGGTTCCGATTTCCCTCGACGATGGGGGAAGTTGCGAGGGATGCGGAGACGCACCCGGCCTTATCGGCGCAGGAGGAGAGGGACCTGGATGTCCTTCGTAATGGACAGGTATTTTCGGCTAACGACCTGTTATCAGAGGGGGCCCTCTTCGCAGCCGGGCTCAGCCCTCTGGATCCACAAGGTGAGTCCCTTTTTGCGCTGTGTATTTTTCTCGATTACCGCGCTTGGGTCTGAGTATGTAAATTCTGGTTTGACAGCCACAAGGTTGGCGTTGTCGAGCCTCTCCAAGAGGAAGAGGGAGAAGCGCCCAGGGGAAGGTAGCGACGCGGACAGCGGCCGACCCGAGAAAAGGGCCCATACCTCTGCCAAAAACCCGCCGGACGTCGGAGCAGTCCCCATGGGATCGCCGAGGGCGAAGGAGGATCCAGGGAGAATGGCCACGGCACCTGGCGCTCTCATACTGGAGATATCAGACAGTTCGGATGAAGCTCTGCTGGCTCGTCCGACCGTGTCCCCCTTGAAAGAGGAACCTGCGACGGGTCCAGCGGCAGCGGCCGTAGCAGGGGCCCATTGTCCCCGTGGGATTATCACTGGCTCCAGCGGGAGAGGGGAAGGAGATAACCGCAGCGGAGGAAGTTCAGGGGGAGCCCCTACTTGGTCTGTCCGCCGGGGAGTCTGGTAGCAGTGAGGTCGGGCCACCCTCGATGGGTCAAGAGGCGGGTCAGACCGAGGCCTCGGGGGAGCTCGCGGAGGAGACGCAGGTGGTGGCGACTGGAAAGGATGCATCGGTAGAGGGAGCACAACAAAGTGGGGGTCCCACGATCGGGGCTCCCTCGAAGAAAATTTTGGGGAGGCTGGCGCTTGGGCTGGCCGAGCTATCTAAAGAGACCCAAGCCATAGCCTTGACGGAGGAGGCCGGGAGATTGAAGGCCTCTCAGGAGAAGGCCGCCCAGGCTGGTCCCTCAGGCGGGGTTGGCTCATTCGGCAGCTCGGACGCTAGTATCGAGGAGGCGTTCTCTGCCATGATAAGGTCGGCCTTGTATCCAGGTGCGGACCCTTCGGCGGACAAGTTTGCCGACCTGGGGCTGGTCGATGCTGCATTCGGGCAGCAAGGCGTGGCAGAAAGTATCCACCTTCTTCCTGACATTGATAACACAACATTGATGAGGATGACCCGGGCCTATGCCTCGCGGGTGAGCTATTTCCTTGTGCGATAGACGTTTCTCGATTGATCCCAACGTGGCCTCTTATTCAACTTTTGCTTTTGCAGAGTGTTTTGCTTTCCCAGGCAATTTGCTGGCGCTTGAGTTTGGCGACGGGGGCCAGTGTCCAGGCTCGGAGGGAGAACGTCGAGCTCCAGTCGCGGCTGAAGGTGTCTAAGCAGTTCGAAGAGCTCATGGACACGATGGATAAAAACTTGAAGGGGCAAGGGCAGCACACCAGGTCGCTCTGGCGGAGGTGTCCAAGCATAAGCATAGGGTGGAGGAGTTAGAGAAACTCCTAGCGAAGAACGACGACGCGTGCTTGGAGTTGGCCAAGGTTAAATCGAAACACTCCGCGGAGGTGGCGGCGATGCAGCGGGAACATGGTGAGAGTATGAGTCGGCTGGGGAGGGAGGCCGACGATGAAAGAAGGCGCCTGGCGAGAATGCTCGGCGAGGTGGAGGAGAAATTGAAACGGCGTGATGGTGAAATTGCCCATTTGAAGGAGAACGCAAGGTGGCATCAAGGGACGCTGACTCGGGTGAGTGACGAGTTGTCGCAAGCTCGTGGGGAGATCGAAGCCAGACAATCAAAGATCAGTACCCTGCAAGAGAGGGTCGAGCTGGTCGGCGCTGACAGGATGAGAGCCCGGAGTGAGGCCGAGGAGCTGGCCAAAAGGCTGGCCAGGCGAGAGGGGGAGGTATGCTCCCATTTTACCCTCTTTATTTTTCTACTGGCTCCTTGCGATGCCGATTGATTTTGGCTTTTCCAGATGGCGAAGATGGGGTCGGAGATTCGGGCTCTCCAAAGTGTGCTCGCGTCCACTCGCAGCAGGAGCTTGAAACTCGAGACACGGGCTAGCGAGCTTGAGAAACAGAATGTCATTTTGAAGGCCCAAGTGATCGAGGCCGAGAAACAGACTGCGGAGGTCAAAACGCAGCACGCCATTCTCAAGGGTAGGCAAGACGCTATTAGCGTTGACGCCTTCCATCATGGGATAGAAGAGTGTAAACAGCGAATTCTCAGTGAGCGCCCGGAGTGGGATCTTTCTTTTCTGAGCATCGAAGATTCTGAAGACGGCGAATCCGAAGAAGAAGAAGACGAAGATGAATGTGTCGATGTTTCTGATGCCGAGCCTGGCGGTGCACGTGGTCCCAGCGAAGCTGCAGTTTCTGAGGGACGATCGCAAACTTCCGCCGAGGGGGCGAGAATATTGGAGAAGGGTGAGCCTAGTCATGCCTCTGCAGGTGCAACTGAGGGCTCCTCAAAGGCTGGTGCGGCTCCTGGTTCGTAGGAGTTGTTATTGTACCTTGCTTATCTGTCGTTCCTTAATAAAAGAACTTTCTGTTTTGACTTAAGTGCTGCTCTGGTTTGGCCTCATCATCGCCCAGTTTCGCCTTAAGCGGTCTATGGCTCGCTGGCGATCTTGGGTTATCTTTATTCCAAGACTAGGCAAACGCGTTAGCTCGGACCGATAGGTGAAATAGGCCGGCCAGGGCCGACAGGCAAAAAATAGGCCGGCTGGGGCCGACGGACAGCATAGGTCGGCTGGTGCCGATAGATAAATTAGGTCGGCTGGGGCCGATGAATAAAATAGATCGGCTGGGGCCGACAGAAGAAATAGGTCGGTTAGGGCCGACGGACGAAAACAGGTCGGCGCGGGCCGACAGAAGAAATAGGTCGGCTAGGGCCGACAGGCAAAAATGGGTCGGCTGGGGCCGACGGATAAAATGGGTCGGCTGGGGCCGATGGATAAAGTGGGTCGGATGGGGCTGACGGATAAAGTGGGTCGGCTGGGGCCGACAGATAAAATAGGTCGGCTGGGGCCGACAGATAAAGTGGGTCGGCTGGGGCCGACAGATAAAATAGGTCGGCTGGGGCCGATAGATAAAGTGGGTCGGCTGGGGCCGACAGATAAAATAGGTCGGCTGGGGCCGACAGATAAAATAGGTCGGCTGGGGCCGACAGATAAAATAGGTTTTCGTGCTTTCTGTCATCCTGCCAGCGCCCTGCTGTCCTGCAGGCAATTCGGTTTTTACTTTACTAGAAGCGGTGATACGGCAGAGTGGGGGGTATAAAGCTGCATCAGAGCTTTCCGGAAGGTGCTCTTTTCCCATGCAGGCTACCTCGTTGCGATGCGCATGCAACCGTCCACTATTGGATAGTACTTTTTCAAAGGACGATTTTCTGAGCCCGCCGGTTTTGAAGCGTCAGCGGACGATTTCCTGTATTTAATGACCGTGATTCGGGATCAGGAGGGGATCTTCGTACACGTCCTGGTTCAGGCGGTGGGTTTGGCGCGCAGTGGGGTGCTGCGTTCACCCTGAGGGGCCATGTGGAGGTGGGACAGGTGTTTGGATCTCGGGACTTTCAGCTCTGATAGCTCATCCCGAGTCTTTCCTGCCTATAAAGAGGGGAGAAAGGGGCCATGTTTGGCTATCTCCAAAGTGTTTTCCATTTGAGTTTCCGTTATGCTCGTTTCTTTGTTGTCGCAAGTAGGAGGGCTAAGCTTTCCTCTTATGGGCTCCTTGCCGCTGGACAGCTGGGGCGACCGGGGAGCCGCTGAAGAATGGCTCGTCCTTAGGGGACGAGTCTCGGAGATCATATGGAGAGCGCACATGGGGGGCGCAGAGATCATATGGAGAGCGCACATATGCGCTTCCTGTGTGATCTCTGCGGCTCCTGCTCGGAGACGCAGGGTCGGAAGTGCATGCGGGCCTCCCATGGTTTGTGTGTATTTCACCTCCTCCCCTGGTTCGGACTCCCGGGCCTCCTCCGGGCTTCCGTAGCTCGGCCTCCTCCGGGCTTCCGTAGCTCGGCCTCCTTCGGGCTTCCGTAGCTCGGCCCCCTTCGGGCTTCCCTAGCTCGGCCTCCTCTGGGCTTCCGTAGCTTGGCCTCCTCCGGGCTTCCGTAGCTCGGCCTCCTCCGGGCTTCCGTAGCTCGGCCTCCTCCGGGCTTCCGTAGCTCGGCCCCCTCCGGGCTTCCATAGCTCGGCCTTCTCCGGGCTTCCGTAGCTCGGCCTCCTCTGGGATTCCGTAGCTCGGCCTCCTCCGGGCTTCCATAGCTCGGCCTCTTCTGGGCTTCCCTAGCTCGGCCTCTTCCGAGCTTCCCTAGCTCGGCCTCTTCCGGGCTCCCGTAGCTCGCTTCTACCTAACGATCCACGCCCTGACGTCTACCTCCGCGGAACCTGACGCGGGAGAGCTTAAGCTTACCCGAGCAGCACCTTAGGCAAGGAATCATGTTGAGACGTGGCCTAAGACCTATTATAACCGCCCCAGGTCTACTCACCCAGATCCCAAGACATCGAGGAGCTCTCCCAGCCGTCGATCCCTTAACAGACAAGGCGTGGATTCTAACGGCCCCACAACGGCCTGATTCTATCCGTCTCCGTATCTTAACAACCTCTGGACCTTTCAGAAGGCGCTCACGATCCAGGTGGCAGTCTATAAATATCAGATTGGCAGATTCCTTCAGGTACGCAACTCTGTGCGCACATTGGCACGCTTACACCTCCACTCTCATTCTCCTGCTCTCGACGGGAGCTCGTCGGCGCTCCTGCCCTTTGGAGCCTCCGATTGGCCGCCCCCGGAGAGGTCTCCCGGAGAGATCCACCTCCTCATTATCTGGTTGATCGCCGATTTCTTCCCCACTGACTTGAGCGTCGGAGGGTCTTCTGCGGAGGATCACCCCCAGTGTCCCTCCGCGTGTGGGCTTCTTTTGCAGGTCCGCCACCCCCTCTTCCCGGAGATCGACCGCGCCCGAGTCGGAGGACGGATTTCAGCGGCAACAATAATAAAATTTTATAAATCATAATTAGGCAATATTCATCAACCAAACCAAAGAAAGAATTAGAAAACAGCACGAAATTCATAATTCATCCAACGTAAATCATCAAAAATTAATATTATTATTTATACAATAGCGATAAAAATTATGTAGAAGAATTCTTACTTCACAATTCGGCTAACAACCCCTCACTGACGACTCGAATTTAACTCCTCTCTGTTGTCCCCTCCAGCTGATATAATTCATATATTTTATTTAATTGATAGAAATAAATTTTAATAAAATAAAATAAAATAAATAAAAATTAATTTTTCTTCTAGAACCCATCATTGGGTCTGTGCCGCAATCCGAGCACTCACCCTTTTTTCTCCTTATATATACATATATTATAATCTCCTCACCGCGTTCATAACTATGACTATTTTTTTTCCATCTTTAATGATTACCTCTCTTTCTTAGCGTCCAATATCCTCACGATAGAGGGCTTTGCTTCCCCATTTCTTCTTCTTCTCTCCCCTCTCTCTCTCTTTTTCTTGGTGGCACTAGGAAACAACCCTAGCCGCCCATCCCCTTTTTATTTCTTAGGTGCCAGGCTAGTGCACGGGAGGAGGGTAATTCATCCTCAAATGTCTTCCCTATTTAGTGACTCCTCCTCAAATTTCTCCCCTATTTACTAACTCCTCACATTTCTCTCCTTTTTAGTAACTCCTCTTCAAATTTCTCCCATATTTTGTAACTCCTCAAATTTCTCCCTTGTTAGTAACTCCTCAAATTTCTTCCCTATTTAGTAACTCCTCCTTAAATTTCTCCCCTATATCACGCAAGGAGGAGTTTATCTTCCCCAATATCACGCACGGGTGGTTAAGGGGAGGATCAACTCCTTCCCTATTTTTAGGGACCTTACAGGTAAATACTCAACTCATCTAAACCTTTTTCTAACTACACAGGGACAGTTGCATCAATCTACTTCCTCTACTCTGCTCTAAGTCGATACTCAAATTATAAATAATTATCTTTTTTTAATTATTTCTATCAATGTTAGTTTAGGTCTATCTCTACCTCTATCATAAATACAGATAAATATGAACAAAAAAAAAAATTTACCTTATCGTATATCCATTACATCTGCTAATAAATTTATTTAATTATAATTATTTAATATTTAATTTATTATTAATAATATTAAAATTATATGATTTAAATTTTAAATTTGGTTAGGAATTGTAGTTAAAAGTTAATTAAATTTGTTTAAGTTAAAAAATATTTATTTAAAAACCTTTCAAATAAAGGTTTTTAAATGTTACTATGTGGATTTGTTACACACGATATGTTATCATACTGGTTTGCATTCATCCAACATGTGAATATGGCTTGGTTAACCACATTCCTAGGGTTACCTGAATTAGTAGATCATGGGTTTACCTTTGGATACCAAACATCGATCATTCCAATTGGTTTAAAATCTGATGCCAAACATAAAATATATTGAATGTTCTATATTTAATTAACATGGATAAACACAAAAAATAGCGTAAAAATTAGAGTAGTCATACCTATGAAATAGAAAACCAAGAGCACCAAATGAAGCAGTTTCATATGCTTAATCTTCCTCAGGGCTATTAAACAACATGAATTGCTCGACACAATTAACTAAACTGGTAATGATGCAGAGCTTTTTATTGATGAATTTACAAAATTGAGTGATTATCTATCCAAATATAGTCTTTTTTATGTCAATGTCAACTAGCCTGCTACAATCCCTTCATATATATTTATAAAAGCCAACCAAATCTTAGTTAATATGTACCATGAACTATAGTTGATTGATTACATTAATATTTCGAGCAAACACTGGATCCTAAAGCTCAATAAAATGAATGAAAATAATATTATTTTAAAACCATATATAAATCAATGCATGGTCAATCTATGGTTTAGAAAATTGACTATAGTAGTACTGTAGTAGGTTACTATTTAAGATCAATCAAATATCTTTATACCTGTTGACCATATCTTATCAACCATGATATTGATCAATTAAAAAAATATAATATCTTTAGTGGTCAAATATATGCATAATAATTACCTAATACTTGATTTTAACCCTTAGCGCATATGATCCAAACATTTAATTTGGTTAGAGATTGCTAGCATCAAGAATAAGCAGTCGATCATTGCCAAAGTTCAAAAGTGCAAGGCAATAGATTGATTGATTGGATAAATATACGGATATGCAATTGATTTCTCACTGAAATGATAGAACAAAAAAAAAGATATTAGTGGTATGGATGATGTAGCATACGCTACTATATTTATCTTTTTAATATTATTTAAGGTTCATTGCTTTTAACTATTAAGAAGTATAATAAAACAAATAACTTCTTCCTACAAATTCTATAAATGCTACTATTGTATTCATATTTCACAATATTGTTTAGTGGTATTTTAAAAAATGCTGTAAAAATTATGCTTGCCTCGATTTATGGTAAATTACTCAATTTTTAAAATAGTTAAAATTAATATTTTACACTATATTTATAATAAATTACAAAAAAATCATAAAAACTACAACACCAATTTAATGATATTTTTTGAAAAATCAAAAGACAATAGTTTACCCAACATTCATGATAAATTGTTGGTCATTAATTTATAACTTGTCTTATTGCTGATTTAACTAAACTTCACAATTACTAATCTAATTAGATTTGCATTAGAAATATATTAAAAAATTATAAATAATTTGAATCTATATATTAAATATCAATTTTACTCTTTAATTTCAAAATAAATAAAATTATTTTTTAAATAATTTATAAGAAAAAATTATATATGAATAGGAACATGTCGTAGTTATCAATATTTTTAAATATTTTTAAAAATAATTTTGAAAATATCATAAAGAATAAAATGAATCTATTTATTTTTTATTTTAAGAGAAAGGAAAGGATTATATTTATGAAAAATAGTTTTTGAAATATGAAACATCACAATAATGAGTATATTTGATCAAATAAATAAGAATAAATAAAATAAAAGTTATTATTTTATAAATTTTGATGGTACTATGGTGGCAGAATGGTCTTTTTTCTTAATAAAAAATATGAGTTTAATTTCTATATGGTATATAAAGTTTAAGTAAATGTAAATAAAGTTTGATGGACTATGATGGTAGATCCCTTTTCTTAAATGAAGAGATATGGTTTGATTCTTCTGTGGCACATAAAAAATATATTTTATTTTATATTTTTTACATGATGCGTATAACAATGCAAATAATTAATTGTAGATGTATTTTCATTTATTAAAAATGTTGGTGACATCTTAAGTAGTTTATAAAAAAATGCAATAAAAGCACCAGTAAAGGTATTTGTGATAATTTTTAAAGCTATTGCTAGTACTTATAATCATCGCTAATGACTTTTTTCTTTGTAGATGGTCTTGTTGCATTGAAACTTCAAGTTTTTCATTAAACAAATGTAAATTAATTGAGTGAAAATAAAAAGATAAGATTCTTAGTCTAACGTGCTGATCATTTAAAACTAATATAAATTTGTATCTATGCATTAGTTTCTCTAATTGTTAAAATAGTTATTTGATTCCATTTTGACACCTATCCTTGTGGGTTCATGCCATGTTGCAGTATCATCTCTTATAATAATTATTTTTCATTACTCCATAATTCGAACAAGCTTCCAACTCACTTTCCATAGTGTGGTTGCCCACTTAATTATTTGCAGTTATTGGTCCAATTTCAGTCAAATATTGGAGTGTTGATAAGCACTCCAACAATCATATTTTTGATAAATCTATAAATTAAAGAGTATTCTCTTTAATTGTTAAGAAGAATCGTTGGTTGAGTCAATATTGTTTTATCAAAGAATATGCCCAGAAAATCCATGATCTCTTAAGCCTTCACTTGCGTATGCTCTTAGATCAAGTTTAGGTTTTCATTGGGATAATTAATCCATTGAGAGTGATTCTTAGTTCTCATGTATTAACTAAGAGAATGTTTTAAAGGTTCCTTCTTATCCTGTGAAAAGGAGAGGTATAAAGATTTCTCTTGATTTATGTGAAGAGAAGCGGCGTAAAGATTTGATTTTCACTCGTTGAAAGAACTTGATAAAATTTCTAAAAAGATGTCTTAAGGAATGGACATAAGCAAGAAGTGTCGAACCACTAGAAATTTTCTTATATCTCATTTATTCTATTGCTCTTTTAATTACTTGTAATTGCATTCAGTTGAACATATATTGAACCTCTTGAATTATTTTCAATTAGATATATTTGTTATTTGAGCTTGAATTTGAATGTATAAAATCAAATTTATCATCTTTTAAGTTGTCCCAAGGCCTCCAAATTTCAAGTTAAAACTGAGTTTTTCTTTGAAGTAACTAAAATCAATGATGTTACTTTTAGACGAACATAAGAAATAGTCCAGCATAATGCTCGATCATTTATACAGTTGGATCTCGTATAGGGCACAAGCTCATGACATTGGCTATTATTTTTTCGCCATGAGATAGCTGTTAATTGATCAATTAGTGGAATTAGCAGCTATTTAAAATAAATATAGGATGGAATCAATATAATCAAAAATAGATAGGTCTGATTCTTTAATTAAATCAATTATATAATTAATCTGATCAAAATTGATTGATCAATTGATTTTTTTAAATCGACCTAAGGCCTAATTAATATGGACTAATTAAAAAAATCAGATTAATTAAGTATATTTCATTGGACTAAATGAATGATATATCCTTTCTTTTGTTAGTGGATGATCACGCTATCTTAAGGAAAAAAATTGTAGTCTGGTTCTGTTCTATCAAGAAAAAATAATGCAGAGAAAAAAAAACGCCGTGTCAGTCATGTCTCTTTCGCTTTGAACCCAAGAATAGATGGCTAGTGCGGATAAAAATTCAGATTAAACTATTGAAAACTTATATCTCTCACCTCCAAAGCGATGCTTGATGCGAACGAAGGCAACGGCTACGTACTCCTTGAAGGTAGAATTCTAAAGCATGCAAGACCTACTATACTGCCATCACATCACTTTGATACTTGATATAATAATAAAGATAAAGCGAGATTCGCATAACCATTCCCGACTAAATTAAAACTAAGACTTTGTTATTGCTGTATATAGATATTCACGTCTACATATAAAATCCCAACCAGCTACAAAAGTGTAATCCCCCAGTCTTAATTGAGGACACTTGGCACCTAGATGTTTCTGTTGACGCTTAGATCCCCGACAGGACGTCTGGGTTCCCGATAATTACTTGATCCAAAGAGTCACATGGAGTTTAAAAGGTGACAGAGGGTGACTCCCTCCTTCATTCCGGCGGGTGTCTTCTCCAGATAAACCCCCTGTCCATGCCTAATTGAGAGAAAGAGAGCTTGAGAGAGGAAGGAAGGGGAGAGAGAGAGAGAGAGCCTGAGAGAGGAAGGAAGGGGGAGAGGGAGAGGGAGAGAGAGAGAGGAGCGAATCGTGCAGTCGGTCCGATCCTTGGTTCGGGTCCGGCGGCGTGCCCGTCGCCTCGTCGAGCCTGAGATCCGGTCAGTGGCTTCCACCGGTGCCGGGCGTGCATCCGGTAGAGGTCCGGTCGGCCATGGTGGCCGACCGTGCCGCCTGCACTATAACAAGCCATGGCGGATCAAAAGAGAGAAAGGGAGAGAAATTAGAGAGAGCGAGTGAAAGGGGAGACCGGCCGTGGCGGCGGCCGGCTCTGGTCGGGCCAACGGCGGTCGGGCGGCCTCCAATTTCGCCGGCCGTGCCGCCGGCACAGTAAGTGCCGCGCGGGTGATGAAGGAGAGACAAAGAGAGAGAGAGAGAAATTGGAGGATGAGAGAGAGAGGAATGGGCTGGCTGCGGCGGCGGCTGGCTCCGATCCAGCCAACGGTGGCCGAGCCGCCTCGAATTTGGCTGGTGGCGGCCCTGGTCACTGGCACGGCTCCTCTGTTTCGGGTGAAACAGAGGAGCTGGGATTTGGTTCAGTGCGTTGGCTGGGCCGTCCAAGTTTTGGGCCCTGTTGGGCCGGTTCAAGTGGCCTTTTTGAGCAGGATTTTGGGCCCTATATTGGGCCGGAATGGTAAAATAATTATATGGCCCGAATCAGGGTTGAATCTAGTTTCATGGGGTAATTTTTCTTTCCCATTTTGGTGTATATAGTGAGAGATATTCGAGCCTAAAGTTGGGCCCGTGGATTAGTCTGGGTAGAGTTTAAGGAGTTCTTTTATTATTCAGATTTTAGAAACTTAATTGTGTATAATACTATTATAGGTACCCAGATATCTATTTAGCTGGTTTATCATTTGGAATTTGCGTACTAAGGTAAGTAAGACTATTATGATAATTTATAATTATTTAATGTATAAACTTTGGATTTATAGTTTGCATGCATCTTATTTAATAAGGAAAAATGGAGTTTTATTTAGATTGTCTATTGTGAATAATACCATGAATTTACAAACGAGTATTTATCATGACTATAGTAGCTGGTAATATTTTGCAAGAAATAGTTTATTGGTGTATATGCAAAAATATAATTTCTTTGACTTGCAAAATATGTTGGTATTATTGAGATGGCTATATGCATTTGTTAATAATGTGCAAACCACTGTATATGCAATGTGAGAAATAGATGCATGATGTGTGACATGCAATTGTAATGATGACATCGAAATAGTCTCGTATGTGTCACCGCGGTTCTCATATACTATGGCCCCACACATTTGTAGAATGTGTTCTGATTGATTATGTATGGCCACACACATTTGTAGAATGTGTTCTGATTGACTATATATGGCCACACACATTTGTAGAATGTGTTCTGATTAATTTGTAGGGCCGTGGGACACATAAGAAAATAAGGATTACATAAATAGTGGGTTTGTTTACATTGCATATTCTGGTATTTATTGCAACTGATGATATGCATGCTCTGATAGCATGATAAATGTAACTGAGATTGAAAACTTTTCTTTATAAAAATATCTTGATATGATATGTTTAAGACACGATGATTTAATTTTATAATAGGCTTACTTATTGAGTGTGAGCTCATATAAATCTCAAAATATTTTTCAGAGCCTCAGGAATGAAGAAGGAGTTAGGAGCTGATGAAGCTTCTATTAAATAATTAGATCCATTATATGTCACGTGTGTAGCCCAAACCTTATGATTATGGTGTGTAGGGTTGCAACTGTAGTATTGCTTGTGTGTAGGGTTTATAGCCCAGAACTTATGACTATGTTTGTGTTAAGTTATGGATTTGGATTGAATAAACATATTTATTGCCTTATGTTGATTTATGTATCATAATTCGGGACGCCTTGCATGCCTGGCATGCGGCGGATTATCACCCTAGCTCATATTTTTGGGTCTGAGGCATGACAAAAGTCTTCCGTACAATATAACATTAAAACTATGCTAGATTGTCAACTTATGACCAAATACTTCCAAAAATCTTCATCAACAAAGTCAGACCACTAATAGGATAAAACATATATAAATATCATAAATGAAAATGTAACTATTCCATCTCTCTCTACAAATCTGCCCCTCAAATCCTAGTCAATTGCACAACCCTTATCCTCTAGAAAAATTGTAGATAAATGAGAAATAGCCAATAAAAGTTCTTACAATATATATATGGATCTGTATATAACATATAAGTTGAAATTAAAGATAATATGGATATAAGCATCTACAGAATTAAGCCGTGTCATCACATGCTAAAAATCCATGCAAAAACTGATAATAAATATTTTTATTATTTTATCTTATTTTATGTGATATTAAACTACTCACTAGATGCTTATTATCTCGTACTAGCAATTCAGCCTTACCAATACTTCACACACTAAGGTTACGTTTGGTAGCCAGTAATCTATTCAGATTATCGGTAATTTAAATGGGACCTACCAGATAACTATATTTGGTATATATTTTGAATGACAATCTATCTTGTAGTAGTAATCTAGATTATCTCTTGAGATTATCTCAGAAATGGATAGTTATCTACATTACTAGAGATGTGATAACCTGATAAATTTTTTTTGTCAAAATTGCCTCTGCTTCCTTTGATCACTCTCTACTCGCCTCCTCCTCTACCGACCTAACTGAAACCTTTGTGTCGAAGGTTCCGAGCCACATCCTCTTCCACTGAATCGGGTCGCAGATCTTCGCTGCCTAGTAGCCCCACTGTCATCTTCAAATGCCGCAAAACTTCTTTCAGCCTCCGACATCCTCAACGACCGCTTCGAATATCATATATATATATATATATATATAATCTTTTATAAATATATAATTTTTAAAATTAAACATATAATATATAAATTTTTAATAAATTAATTTAGGAGTATTTTAAAATTTGATGTTATATGACTGGTAATATGTTTTTCATACCAAACACAGTAATTAATATTACTATAGCATTATCTATGTATACCAAACACAGTAATCAACATTACTGATAATCTATCAAGTGGTAATCTATCTTATAGGCTATCTATATTACCATTCAGGATTGCTTAATGACCTTACCAATATTATATATATATATATATATATATCTAACCTAGCAACCTTCGCATGACTAGGTTGGTTCTCACACTAGTGCTACATGGCATGAACCTAGATAGTTCGGATCAATTTTGCATCGAGCCTCTATAGTTACATGCCTTACCTCTGATGTCATGTGTTTAAGTTAGACTTAACCTAAGTGTGCTCGAACTAGTATTACATATCATTAGCTATTCGTGCCAAGTATTATAAATCAAGTTAGACCAGCTCTACATCGAGCATCCATGACCACATATTTTGTCCTTTGATACCACCTCTGCAGCACCACAGTAACTAGTCCGGATGCCTATGTTAAGCCATTCATCATTTCTTTTATACCAGATAGCACATTTACAAAATAAAACTCATGATGGCATAATTTATGACATACTATGTTATAAAACCATAATATATATAGTATCATCTATAATATTTCAAGATCATACATCAATTCAAATTACAATGCCATAGCGAAGTATAACATATATGAACATGCACGAAATATACTGATAAATAAATGCGTACAATGCATGGTATAAAATGTATGCAGAAAAATATTGTCTTATAAAACTAGGTGCAATATTTGTACTTCTAATGCTAATTCAGAATCCACTGCTCACAATCAACCATAGACCTTCGATAAATCTCAAAGCATTAATCTGTGCTACCAATTTTGCTCAATATCAATCAATCACTAATAGAATTAGCTAGAATTATGACCATAATCAAGTTAATCATCAATTCATTAATCAATTTCTACAATTACCCTTATACCCCTCCTATTTAGGCTTAAGTGGGTTTAAAGCTTAATTGAATCCAAGTCCTACACTTCCTTTACCTAGGTCATCAAATTACCTTTAATAGAGCATATATAGAATTACTTAGGTTAGCTAAATCATTACACTCCTCGAGTAAAGCTTCAACTGGTTATTTATGGCTTAACTAGACTAAACAAGGTTCCACTAGACTCAAGCAATGCAAATATGGCTTAAGCCCACAACGCTTAGCGCAGTATGGCCTAAAATTACATGGGCTACAGGTAACCACAACTTAGGCCTGGATTGCTCACCCGGTTTGGGCCCCCCAGCCCAAAACATGGCCAGGTAGACCC
>UESW01001504.1:675950-805063 GCA_900491605.1 Calamus simplicifolius
TCTGGCATGCCCTCATTGCATGTATGATTCGGATGCATTTACATTGCAGAAGAGTGGTAAGCAGTCATGGTTTGATAACCATTGGAAGTTCTTGCCCCCAAATCATCCTTACAGCGTAACTTGATCGCCTTCCGGAAGAACAAAGCAGTCACAAAATTTGCCAAACCGGTTAGGTCCGGCACGAATATTTGATTCTATAGAGCATTTGGGGTTGATGTATGCATGGGAACCGGATGCAGATAGAATAAATGGATGTATATGTAAAAACATAACTGGAAGAAGCGAAGTATATTTTGGGATTTGCCTTATTGGAGCACAAATCTCATCCGGCACAACTTGGATGTTATGCATATCAAGAAAAATTTCTTTGATAACATATTTAACACGGTGCTAAACATCCCGGAAAAATAAAAGATACTGCAAAGTCAAGAGAAGAACTTATCAGTACTGCAGAAGAGGTGATTTGAGAAGGAGTGCCAACGGGACCTATCCTAAAGCCTGTTATACTCTTGACAGAAATTCACGAGAAGTTTTATGTAACTGGCTTAGAGGGTTAAAATTTCCAGATGGTTATGCCTCAAATATCGGTAGGTGTGTGGACATGCATAAGCTCAAGTTGTCGGCATGAAGAGTCACGACTGCCATGTTTTCATGCAATGGTTATTACCTATAGCTTTTGTGAGTTGCTTCCGCAACATGTCTGTAAGGCAATTACGGAGCTCAGCTTATTCTTCAAGGAGTTATCTGCCACAGTCATTACTTTTGCATCCATGGCAAGGCTTGAGGAGGAAATTCCAATTATTTTATGCAAGCTTGAGCGAATATTTCCTCCCAGTTTTTTTTGACTCAATGGAGCATTTACCGGTTCACTTGCCATACAAAGCGAGCATAGCTGGTCCCGTGCAGTATCGCTAGATTATCCTTTCGAGAGGTAAATATACATCATTAAGAATATTGACATTTCAAATATTATTTCATTGCTTGAAAAATTGGTTAATTTTTTGTTTCAACTTTACATATAGGTATCTTAAGAAGTTAAAAAATAATGTGCGTAATAAGGCAAGGGTTGAAGGTTCTATATGCAATGCACACTTGGTCGAAGAAGTTTCAGCTTTGGCCTCACATTACTTTGAGGGTCACGTCCACACGAGGAGCCAAAATCATGGTCGTAATGATGACGTATGTGGACGAAGGAGAAGCTAATGACGGTAGAATATCAATTTTAAAGGTATCGGCCGTTCATTGGTGGAAGAAGTCAAGAAATCTTAGCGATATGGAGTATAATGCAGCACATTATTACATCCTAATGAACTGTAGAGAAGTCGATCCATATATTGAGTAAGTGTATACTTCAATGCTAAATTTGAAATTTTAATTTAAATTACAATATACCACAATATTTAATTGCTAACATTAGTTTTCATCCTTTTCATCCCATAAAGATGTTTTGTGATAGACAATGACAGATGAATCCGACATTAGTCAAGTTGCAATTGGGCAGAAATTAGAAACGGAGTTGCTTACTGGTTTTATGAATTTGTGAGTAGTATCACTCAATCAATTTCGATAATGGCTATTATTTTTGAATTGGATGTCAATAGCTTATTAATTTATAGGTCAACGATCCATAGTCCACAACCGACAATATTTTCATTAAATGTCTATCGCAATGGCCATTGAAGACCGTAACAACCTCTACTGGCTATTTATAATGGGTACAAATTTCAGATTGAACGATTAGCAGCTTCAAGAGGCACGCAGAACTGGGGCATGTGTGTGAAAGGAGAAAGTGTTGGAGCAAATATGTAGGATTATTATGGAAAGTTAATAGAGGTGGTTGAAGTTGAATATCCCGGTTGGCCTATGAAACGAACCGTATTGTTTCGTTGTGATTGGTTCAATCCGATAGTTCCTGTGGGCAAAAGGGTTCATAACGACTACAATTTGGTTGAAGTGAACCATCGACGAAGATTGCAGAAATATGACCCATTCATCCTTGCATCCCAAGCTCAGCAAGTCTTTTACTGCGGATATCCAAATTTGCACAACGACAAGCGAGATTGGTGGGTCGTTTCTAAAATCGTCCCACGTTCAACAATCGTATTAGAGGAGAGTTCATCAAGTCAATCAGCCGAGTGCCCTGCATTTCAAGAGGATGAGATGGAAATGCATGCAATTGAGGACAACACAAGGGCTCCTGAAACATCACTTAGAGATCCAAATGGTGATGTCCAAGAAATTGCGGATGCAAATGTTCGGTTTCCTTCCAATGATAATGAAACTGATTCGCAATCCGATATGGCATCGGATGTTGAACCAACATTTCACGAAACAAATGACACCGATTAAACATAGAGGTTTTTTAAAATTTAACTTTTTTTATAAGTGTTAAATTTTTACATAGTCAATCATTAATCGTAATTTAATTGTATGAATCTTTAGTATTTTCAGTAGACGGGCAGAGGTAGATCTACCGATGACAGACGGAGTGAGCAGGGACGTAGCCCTGCACATCAGATCACATGAGCGTCGGAGATGGAGAGTTTGGATCTCCAGCAGTCGCACAGCCTTCGATCTCTCCAGCAGTATTACCATCCAGCCGATCGGCACATACCTCCGAGAGTTCTTCCACCATCGGCCGCACTATACTTTGACTTGATGCTCAGGGGATGTAAGTATACTAATTAAAAATATATGTTTATTTTTAAGTCAATTACTTATAAACATGCATTTTTTTAACAGATTCATTGAGCAGCATCATATATCCAGCCACATCAGCGCCGTATTTCAGAGGCATGCAGATCCCAGTGGCTACGATTGGCGCCACGTATCTCTAGCCACGAGCGAGTTTTATTTTTCTAAGTTTTAGGAAAACTTATTAAATACAAATTATCACTGATATAAAATTTCTTAAACTTAATAAATTCAGAAACTAAATGTTTATTTAATGCAGAAAAAGTTTACATGGGATCCTGCTAGCCATGATGCCATTAGGGCAGCATGGGAGGCTCTGACGGGACGCTGATACTCCGACATGCTTCATCGTTGGAGGTCATCGGGTCAGCGTCCTGTGCACGTGCCAGAGGGTATTTGGCACGAGTGGCAGCAGGCCTGGCAGTCCGATGGCTGGCGCAGGAGGTCCGCATCAGCCAGCACGAACCGTCGATCTGAGAAGGGCGGTCCTGGCACGGGTCTCTCCCGCCATACTTCGGGCTCCATTTCGATTCAGGAGCACAGACGGCGTATGGTAAGAAAACATAAATATTTTAATTACTATTTTAGTTATTTATAAATATTTGTATTAATATCATTTTTTTTGTATAGTCTGAGCAGGAGGGCGGAGATCCTGGTGAGTTTCGTCTATTCAGGGCGACACACACCAGGAGGGACGGTTCCTGGGTCGACACGCGATCACGGGAGGTTGCGGTAAGAAATTAGATTTATGTAGTATCTGTTTAATTTCTAAAATTTTATTTCAAGAAATTTATTAACTCATTTATGTTGATTTCATAATTTAAAGACACGAGTCGAGGAGCTTCGCTCCTAGGCATCGCAGGTCGACTCTACTGATGGGGAGACGCTCGTCGAACTCTCAGCAGAGGAGAGTCGGCGTGTGTTTTTAAAGGCTGTTGGTGCCCAGCCACGAGACGACAGGGTCTATCGTCTGGCACTAGAGCTTCTACATATTTCTCCATCAGGCCTCCAGCTCGCGAGTTTCTGGTGATATTCCTCCCGAGCGTTTACACGACCTTCGCAGATCTATTGCAGAGGAGGTTCTCCAGGAGGTCGAGCAGGATTTCGAGGATCGTATGCGAGGTCGGGATCAGGAGATTGCAGACATGCGAGATGAGATGCATTATTTACGGGATATGGTTAGCCGCTTGACGCAGAGTCTTCAGCCTCCACAGCCTCCACGTGATCGCCTAAATTCTTGATGTATTTTTTTTATCTTTTTTTTATGTTGTAAAAACTTTAAAATTTTAATATATGAATTATTTTTGAAAATTGATTATTGTTTGGATTGAATGAAAAATGTTTCTATCAATATTTAGATTTAACAAAATTGTATTAACCGTTTTAATTTTAATCTTTTATATTTTTTAAATTTAATTTGCGACGCATTAGCGACTAAAATGCATCGCTAATATTTTCAAAATATTATTATTAAATATGTGACGCAATGACCTGGCATCGCAATAATTTTTAAAAGAATTTAATAGCGACGCATTAGCGACTCAAATTATATCGCTATTATATCTAAATATTTTAATAAATATTGCGACGCAATGACCTTGCGTCGCAATATTTTAAAATTTTTTTTATTTGCGACGCATTAGAGACTCAAATTGCGTCGCTATTATACCAAAATATTATTATTAAATATTGCAACATAGCTAGATGCGTCGCAATATTACGACGCAATTTAGTGCATCATAATATTAATAATAATTTTAAATATTAAAAATTAATTTTAAATTTAGCGATGCATTTGTATGCGTCGCAATATTGCAACGCAATATTGCGTCGCAAAGCGTCGCAATATTGCGACACAATTGCAATAAATGGGTATTGCGACGGACATCTGAGCGACGCCGTCATTGCGTCGCTATTTGCGTCGCAATAGCATGTTTAGCGATGCAATTGCGACGCATTTGGGCGTCGCAATATTTTATTTTTCTTGTAGTGCAATTGAGGAACAAGTAGTAGAGTCTTTTAATCTCTACAACCATAAAATCTTGATAAGAAAAATCCTAAAACTCTCCTTAGAGGATATTTGCTCCAAGGAGGAATAGTACTAAAGATAGTGATCTAGAATATTATGGCTAAAGGAAGGAGAAAGGAACACCTCTTTCTTCTACTGGGTGGCTTCTGCTAGAAAAGAAAGAATTTGATTTTCTTTCTTACTCAAGGAGAAGAAGTGGTTTTTAATCCCTCAGACATTACTTCTGCTTTTCACAATTTCTATTTGGATCTTTTTGGGAAATCTTCATCCCCTGATATGGAGATAAATTAGAGTGGCTTCTTGGATTAATTTCTAGATCTTTCCTCTCTAACTCCTCCCTTCTCAATGGAATAAATCAAATGTGTTGTCTTCTCCTTGTGTGGATCTAATGCTCCAAACCATGATGGCTTTTCATTATCCTTCTTCCAAAATTCTGGGGCTTGCTCAAAGATTACTTGTTTGTTTTATTTCAAAGCTTTTATGATGGATCTCTTAAATATTTGTAAATTAGACTTTGAGAAACTTTTCAATAATATCTGTTGAGACTTTCTTTTCTCTCTAATGATGGCCAGAGGTTTACCCAGATGGGTATGTTGGATCCTTCTAATTCTTCACCCCTCTAATAAATGGCAGGCTAAGTAGATAGATCAAATGCAAGAAAGGTCTAAGGCAAGGAGACCCCCTCTCTCCTTTCCTTTTCATATCATTCACTTATTTGCTTTCTAAACTATTGAAAAGGGCAACTTTCTTGGGTCTCATAGAAGGGATAGGGTACTTTCCCTGCTTCAAAGATATTTCTAGCCTTCACTTTGTTAATGATATACTATTATTTTTAGTGCAGTAGAAGATTTATCTTTGGTAGCTATAAAAGAAATCTTGCTAGGATTTGAGTGAGCATCTAGGCTTAAATTAGTTAAACTCCATAAAAGTTTTGTGATAAGGCTCAACATTTCTTCCAAGAAAAAAGGATAGGATCTCATCCTTGTTCAGGTGCAAGAAAGAGGCTCTCCCATTATCATACCTAGGTTTACCTCTGCATGATAGGAAACTCGCTAAACAAGCCTAGATCCCTCTCTTAGAAAGAATTTAAACAATATTAGCATCTTGGAAAGGAAAACTCCTTTTTATTGGTGGGAGGCTTAATTTGATCAACTCAATTCTTACAACCTTGCCCTCTTACTTTATGTCTATCTTTCACCTACCTAGATGGGTCATTAAGAGAATTGATCATATGAGAAGAGCATTTCTTTGGAAAGGAATATAAAACATCAATGGCTTTAACTATCTAGTGAGCTAAAAGGGAGTATGCAAATCCAAAGAAGAAAGTGGCTTACCTATCTACTTTCGACAAAGCCCTTCTTGCCAAGTGGGTTTGAAAACTATATGCATCCTCTTCTCTTTGGAAAAACCTTGTGAACCAAGCTCACTATTCTTGATGTAAATTTAGCATCAGAATCTGGAAAGTTTCTTGGAACTTCTATCTTGCATGGAAAGGTATTACTCAATATTTGAAGGATTTTTGGAATTGCACATTATTCATTCAAGCTTGAAATGGGAAAGGCATCACATTTAAAAAAACTCTTGGTTAAACCCTTCTCTTTGGAACCTCTTTGCAAACTTATATGAGGTTTATTCTAAGAAGAATCTGTCAGTTTTTGCCATATAAAATTAGAGAAGTAAGAAGTGGTCTATCAAATTACAACCCTCTTTCGCTTTTAGCCAAGATCTTCAACTCCAAGACTTAGAGACCCTCCTCCCTCATATTCATCCTTTCAGGATAAGGGATAGTTTGGTATGGAAGATCTCCTAGAATGGCTCATATTCGGTTAGCTTTTTCTATAAATTCATCAACCATAAGGATGCCCTTTGGCCCTATCATAAACCAGTTTAGAAAGTTGTAATCCTAGAAAAAATCAAAATCTTTGCATGATTGACTCTTCGAAACAGACTTTACACTAGCCAAGTGCTTGCTAAAAAGGATGGGGAGTTAACTCTGGTTACTCATTCTGTTTTGTTCCTCTTGAGACAGTCTCTCACCTCTTTCTGACTTGCCCCTTCATGAAGCACCTATGATCCTTGGTATACTTCAAACTCAATATTCCATCTTAGTTTTGAAACATGCACTAATTGTGGACAACATGAAGGAATAGGGATATCCCTCACTCATAGAGATTGGCTTGGGATTTGTTAGTCTTAGTGGCTTAGTGGTGTATATATGGAAGAAAGGGAATGCTAGAATCTTTACATTCAAGTTCTCATCTTTCTTCATCATTTCTTATAAGATTTTATATCTTTCAGCTCTTTGGGTTGCATCTTTAAAGGAAAGAAAGGGAAAGCTCATTGTATTTTAAATTTTTTTTTGGGTCTTTCTGAATTCTGCTCTTGTGTATTCTATCTTTTTTTTAAAAATACTTTTTTAATAAATAACTAGTGGGTCCGCTGCTCTTTTGTTTTATAGTCAAAAAGCAGAAAAAAGAAGTCAAAAACAAAGAAGAGGAAATTCATGACTTATCCTATAGGCCAAAAGGGGTTGAGTAGGTTTTGATTGTTGGGTAAATGGGCCAATAGGCCTGGAATACTTAAATGGGCCTTGAAAGCCCATTACCTTCCTATGTGGGTGAATGATAAATTGAGAGACATTTAGTCCCACATAAAAAAAATTAAGACAGGAAGGTTCACTTATATGGAAACCTCTTCCTTCATGCTTAAGTTTCTTAGGCTCACCATAAGTGAAGAGCTTGAGGGTGATGCTACATCACCTCCGCGCATGCACGTGTGCGAAGGGCGCAATGGGTGCTTTGCAGGTGCACTTTGCACTTTGCATCATCTTGAGGGCTTTAAATTTTTTCTAAATCATGATGATCCGATGGTGAAAACTAATCGGATTAAGATGAGGGACTTAGATCAAATGATGGACCATGTGATTGATCAAAGCAGTGTTGATCGGTTGATCATGGCTTGGATTGATCACAACCATTGATAAGAAGACCATTGAATGGTTGACCACCGGTTGACTGGTCAATAGTTGACCCACCCATGGGCTGTTGGAGATAAGGCATCACTCCGATCTTTCTATCGCTCATTTGAGTAGGCCATTATGATAAGTCATCATTCTAATCTTGAAACGGCGTATCAAAGCCATACAATCACCTATCTGATAATGTGATCATCAAATCATGATGGTGAAATATTGTATTAGGATGAGGATCGGGTTATATGATAGGCTGATCATCTTATCACAGAATGAATCGGTGTATCAAAGGCTTTTTTTGATCAAATCTGATTAATCAATTTAAATCAATTTAAACCCAAAAGGATGTATCTAAAAGGCACCTAAAACCTATAAATAGGACCTTTGCATTCATTCAATCCAATCAATCCAATTCGATTCCATTCTTCTCTTTGGCATTTGCATACTCTCCTAAAGGAAGTATAGAATAGTGCATATAAAAAGAGAGAAGCATTCTTGGTTTGATATTTTGGTAATTATAGTGCTGCATTCATCAAAAGAAGATTATTGTATCTTGGAAGATAATCATCATACAGATCGTAAGCACCGTTGTGGGATAAAATTATCTTAAGGACATAGAGTGTAACTCTAGACTCAGTCTTATCAATTAGGTAGCCATAATCTGTGCTAAGAATCTTAAGATAATTTTTTGCTATCACGGAAGTACTGCTGCAGATAGCTACCATAACTACATCTGTTCAAGCCGAGAAACTGGAGAAGTTTTTGGAACCAACTTCAAAAGGTGGCAATAGAAAATGCTATTCTACCTCACAATTCTGAATCTGATCAGAGTACTGAATGAAGATTCACCAGTCCTGAAGGAAGAAGAAACCGACAAGCAAGTGATTGCTACGATGGAAGCATGAAAGCATTCAGACTTCCTTTGTAAGAATTACATCCTCAATGGTCTGGATAATACTCTATACAATATGTACAGTAAATAGCTACTGCCAAGAATTATAAGCATCTCTGGATAAAAAGTACAAGATAGAGGATGCTAGACATAAGAAGTTTATGATTGAAAGGTTTTTAGACTACAAAATGGTCGACCATAAAACTGTTATGGAGCAAGTCCAAGAGCTTCAGATTATCCTGCATGAGATACATGCAAAAAGAATATCTCTCAGTGAGTCATTCCAGGTAGCTACCATCATAGAGAAACTACTGCCATTATGGAAGGACTTCAAGAACTACCTAAAGCATAAGCGAAAGAAGATAAGACTTGAAGATCTAATTATTCGCCTGAGGATCGAGAAGACAATAAGAGCCAAGATAAGAAAATAGGAGGACAAACTGCTGAGCCTAAGGCCAACCTCATAGATCAAAAGAAGAAACACAAGTTTCCAAGCGAAGGCTTTAAATAGAACAAGGGCAATCTAAAGAAATATAAGTTCAAGGAAAGTGTTTTGTCTGTGGAAAGCAAGGACACAAATCCAAGGACTGTCATTTCAAAGAGAGAAAAGAAAGAGGTCAACATTACTGAAACCCTATCCCAAGAAGTATCCGAGATGATGCTGTCAGCTATTGTGTTTAAAGCAAATATGGTTGACAAAGCTAATGAGTGGTACATCGACACTGGAGCTGCCAAGCATGTCTGCTCTGATAAGAATATGTTCTCATCATATACTCTTATCAATGGTAGAAATATAGTTATAAAAAATTCTGCTACATCCAAGATATAAGGACTTGGCCGCATAGTACTCAAAATGACATCCGGAAAGGAACTTCTATTGAATGATATACTTCATATTCCAGAAATTTGAAAGAATTCGGTGTTAGGTTCCCTCTAAGCAAACATGGCTTTAGGATGGTTTTTTAGTCTAACAAATTTGTACTCACTAAGAGGAGGATATTTATTGGAAGAGGTTACTTGAATAATTGATTATTCAAGATAAATGTAATGACTGTATATAGAAATCTTGAAATAAATAAAGCTTCTTCTTCTACTTATATGGTACATTGACTCTTCTTGTTTATGGCATGATAGATTAGGATATGTGAATTTTAATTTATTATAAAATTAATAAATTTAAAAGTATTGCCTAATCATAAAATTGATCCACATTACAAGTACGAAGTGTGTGTTGAAGTTAGGTTAGCAAAATTATAATTTCCATTAGTAGAAAGAAACACTGAACCTCTTGACTTAATTCATAATGATCTATGTGATTTAAAGTCAGTTCAAACTCGAGAAGGTAAAAATATTTTATAACATTTATTGATGATTCAACAATATACTGCTATATGTATCTACTAAAGTCTAAAGATGAGGCTTTAGAAATGTTTAAATATTATAAGAATGAAGTTGAAAATAAACTTGGTAAAAAGATTAAGGCTATAAGGAGTGATAGAGGTAGAGAATTTGATGCACCTTTTGACAAATTCTATCAAGAGCATGGCATTATTCATCAAACTACAGCTCCTTATTCACCTCAATCTAATGAAATTGCAGAACACAAAAATTGCACATTAAAAGAAATGATGAATGCTATGCTGATAACTTCTGGTACACCATAGAATTTATGGAGAGAAGCAATTCTCTCAGTAAATCATATTATGAATAAGATACCTCTTAAGAAGAAGGATGTTACTCCATATGAGTTATGGAAAGAAAATAAGCCTTCTTACAATTACTTAAGAGTATGGGGGTGTCTAGCTAAAGTAGCTATTTTGGACCCCAAAAAGGTCAAAAAGGACCTAAAACTATTGATTGTATTTTTATCGATTATACACAAAATAGTAGTGCATATCATTTTTTTTGTGTATAAATCGGATATATCTGATATTCAGAAAATACAATCATGGAATCAAGGAATGCATCATTCTTTAAAAATATATTTCAAGCAAAAAAAAATTTAAATAAGTTCAAATAAAAGAATTTATGATAATACTGCTAGTAGTAGTCATCAGGAAAAATATTATGAAGATGAACTCAGACACAATAAGAGACCAAAAGTTACAAAGTCTTTTGGTCTTGATTATGTAACTTATATATTACAAGATAAACCTCAGACATTCAAAGAGGCAAAGTCTAATTCAGAAGCACCCTTTTGGAAAGAAGCTATTAATAGTGAAATTGAGTCCGTCATACACAATCATACATAGGAGTTGGTAGACTTACCATATAGTATGAAACCTTTAGGGTGTAAGTGGATTTTTAAAAAAAAAGCTAAAGACTGATGGATCAATTGATAAGTATAAAGCCAGATTAGTGGCTAAAGGCTTTAAACAAAAAGAAGGTATAGACTTCTTTGATACCTATTATCAGTAAGTAGAATAACATCTATAAGAATGTTAATCATTTTGTAGCCATTAACAATCTTGAAATTCATCAAATGGATGTTAAAACTGCTTTTTTAAATGATGAATTAGATGAAGAAATATACATAGAACAGTCTGAGAAATTTGTTGTTCCTAGACAAGGAAAAAAGGTGTGTAGACTTGTTAAATCCTTATAAAGATTAAAACAAGCATCTAAACAATAACATATAAATTTGATAATGTCATGTTATCAAATAGATTGAAAATAAATGAATGTGACAAATGTATATATGCCAAAACCCTGCCTGAAGAGTATGTGATAATCTGCTTATATGTAGATGATATGTTAATCATTGGCAGTAATACTGAAATGATTAAACAGACAAAGAAAATGTTAATCAAACATTTTGACATAAAAAATATGGGTATTGCAGATGTTATACTAGGGATTCGAATCACTAGAATATTTGAAGAAATAATATTACCTCAATCTCATTATATTGAGAAAATATTAAATAAGTTTAAAAAGTATGATACTAGCCCGGTAAAAATACCTATAGATGTTAATCTATATTTGGCTAAGTATACTAGAGAACCCATATCTCAGTTGGAATATTCACATATAATTGGCAGTTTAATGTATGTTATGAATTGTACTTATCCTGACATAGCATATGTTGTCAATAAGTTGATCAGATTCACAAGTAATCCAAGTTTAAATTATTGGATAGCTCTAATAAGGGTATTAAGATATCTACGATATATCCTAAGTTATGGATTACATTATTCAAGATATCCAGCTGTACTAGAAGGATACAGTGATGCAAATTGGATATCTAACACAGAAGATACAAAATTCATAAGTGGATATGTATTCACCATAGGAGAAGGTGCTGTGTCATGAAAATCTTCTAAGCAAACATGTATAGCTCGATCCATTATGGAATCTGAGTTTATTGCTTTAGAAAAGACTGTTGAAGAAGCATAATGGCTTTAAAACCTTTTAGAAGATATTCCATGTTGGCCAAAGCCTGTGTCTGCAATATGCATACATTGTGATAGTCAATCGTAATTTGCAGAGCACAGAATAAGATGTATAATGGTAAGTTTAGACATATACATCGTAGACATAATACCATTAAGCAGTTACTTAAAATTGATGTAATTTCTATTGACTATATTTAGTTAAAGAAAAACCTAGCGGATCCATTAACAAAGGGGTTACCAAGAGATCAAGTAAATTATTTATCGAGGGGAATGAGTTTAAAACCTATAACTAAAATTTTCATAGTGGATACCCAACCTAGCTGACTCAGATTTCAAGATCTAGGTTCAAAAGGGACAACTAAATTATGAAGAGACTTGCATAGCATTAAGGATGTCCAATCTTACTCATTCCTATGATAATTGGTACTACCTACTAAAGGTACTAGGATAAGCATTGTTTTAATGATTCTTATGACATAAAACCATATAGGGTATAGTAGGATACTCTTAATAAGAATCACCTCTGTGAGTGTGAACTGGGCCAATTCTATGAGAATTTTAAGGTTTAATTCTCTAAAGCACTCATGAAACCAGAAGATGTTCGGGGCCAAAATGAACACAACCATGAGAACCAAAAGAATGCTCGGAAGAAGTTGTGTGATTGTTATTATTTTGGTTTACACAAAATGCTAAAATGTTCAAGACATCATGTTCACTTTTTAGCAAGTAAACTCAATAACAACTCACTAAGGAAGGTTCAAAGCCACAAGTTACCTATCATGATATAACTTTATTTCACTATACTCTCTTTAGTGTCTGCATATTCATTTGCATTAAAATTCTTTTGTGTGAGGGATCACCTTTGCTAATCTTTGATGATCTTTGATCTAAGTTCAATTTTCATTCATGGGGGATCGTTGGGTAAATTGGCCAATAGGCCTGGAATACCTAAATGGGCTTTGAAAGCCCATTATCTTCCTATGTGGGTGAATAAGAAATTAAGAGAACATTTAGTTTTACATCGAAAAAATTAAGAAAGGAAGGTTCACTTATATAAAAACCTTTTCCTTCATGCTTAAGTTCCTTAGGCTCACCATAAGTGGAGAGCTTGAGGGTGATGCTACGCATCACCCCCATGCACGCGCGTGTGCGAAGGATGTAATGGGTGCTTTGTAGCCACACTTTGCACTTCGCATCACTACAAGAAGCTTGTGGAACATTAAATTTTCCTAGATCATGAGGATCCAACGATGGAAACGATCGGATTAAGATGAGGGGATGAGATCAAACGATGGAGCGATGTGATTGATCAAAGCAGTGTTGATCAGTTGATCATGGCTTGGATTTATTGCAGCTATTGATAAGAAGACCATTGAATTATTGACCAACGGTTGACCGGTCAATAGTTGACCCACCAGTGGGCCGTTGGAGATAAGGCATCGCTCCAATCTTTCTATCGCCCATTCGATCAGGCCGTTGTGATAAATCATCATTTCGATCTTGAAACTGCGTATCACAGCCGTATAACCACCTATCTGATAATGTGATCATCAAATCACGATGGTAAAACATCGTATAAGGATGAGGATTGGGTTATATGATCGGCTGATCATCTTATCATAGAATGAATTGGTGTATCAAAGGCTTCCTTTGATCAAATCCGATTAACCAATTCAAATCAATTTAAACCCAAAAGGATATATCCAAAATGCATCTAAAACCTATAAATAGGACCTTAGACCTTTTCATTCATTCAATCCAATTTGATTCCATTCTGCTCTTAGGCATTTGCATACTCTCCTAAAGGAAGTATAGCAATAGTGCATATAAAAAAAGAGAGAAGCATTCTTGGTTCGATATTTTTGGTGAATTATAGTGCTGCATTCATCAAAAGGAGACTGTTGTATCCTGGAAGACATCGTCATACAGACCGTAAGAACCGTTGCAGGACGAAATTGTCTTAAGGACATAGAGTGTAACTCTAGACTTAGTCTTATAAATTAGGTAGCCATAATTTGTGCCAACATTGACATGTATGTTAATACCAAACATGGAGGACCAAAATCAATTCACGTACCAAACAATCTTGCTAGAAAGGGTTGGATAGTTAGCGTAGGATGCCCTTTTTGTGGTGAGCAATTGGAGATGGCATCTGATCTCTTTTTAAAGCGTCTGCTCTAGTTTGTAGTCTAATAGATATTAGACTTTACATCACGATCAAGAATATCGACCACTTATGGTCATCTTGAAGAAGGCACCATATCTCTAAATGTTAAAGATTGGTTTGGGATTAACTGGTTCTTATCTTTAGTGGCATATATGAAAGGAAAGAAACTTCAAAATCTTCTCTAATAAATCTTTTTAAGACTATTTATCATAGAATTCTATTTTCTTTTGAATCTTAGAAATGTATTACAAAGAGAAGAGGCTCAAGCTCATATCAAGTTGAAATTTATGTTAAAGTCATCATGAGAAAAAAGAATTCATGTAACTTCTGCGTATAATCCTTTCTTGGTATAAACTAATTAACCTCCAATTGATAAATTCAAGGATAACCTTTCCCTACTTGCCACCAAAATATATACAGACATATATCTTAGGCTTCACTTTTGGGCATTGAAACACCAAGTGGAGGGCAAAAGTCACTTTTACCATAGTAATTCACTCCTCTCCTACTAGACAGCGTATTAACTATGTCCATTTGTCATAGAGACATAAAGATGGCATCTTTTGCAGGAGGAAGATGGTTCTCTCCTTTGATGGCTGAGTGGAATGGACCACATAATGTCACTGCAGGAATGCTGGCAAGATTCCAACCACGCATCGAGTGGAATAGACCACATAATGTCATTATAGGAAGCCTGCCACATCTTTCAACGCAGTGGCACCACTATTTTCCAGAATTAAACTGAATTATATAGCAGCATCCTTTACCACGCTGTTCCAACTAATTTCACAATTTTTTTTAATGAAAGATAATTGTTGCATCAAAGACTAGTGGGAATTACCTTTAAGTCAGCCCAAACCAAAAGGATCTTGAATTTTAGGAAAAGACATTGTACACCGTCTCCGGTGCAGCAAGTCCTACGTGGGCTGCATCGTTCTTTTTTATTGGTCCACATACGCACGATACCCATTAAAAAAATGTTAAGACATTCCAAGAGAAAAACTAACGACACCCTAGTTTTAAGCTTACGATACCGTAGTTATAAAGTCAAGACACCCGTAAAAAAACTCACGACATCCTAGTTTTAAACAGATGACACCTTAGTTTTAAACTTAAGACACCCGTTCAAAAAAGTGTTTGCACATATTCCAAAAAAAACTGAACGGGTATTAATGCACGTCACGTCAAAATTAAATAGCTATTAAGAAAGCAAAAAAAACCTTACAACACTTTAGTTTTAAAGCCACGACACCGTAGTTATAAAACTAAGACACCCGTTAAGAAAGCTTATGACACTCTAGTTATAAAGCCACGACACCCACTCGTCTATACATAAATTTCAAAAAAAGCTGGTATTAATGTACGTCATGTCAAAATTAAATAGCTATTAAGAAAGCAAAAAAAACCTTACGACACCATAGTTTTAAAGCCATGACACCGTAGTTATAAAACTAAGACACCCATTAACAAAGCTTACGACACCCTAGTTATAAAGCCATGATACCGTAGTTATAAAGCCACGACACCCACTCGTTTATACACAAATTCCAAAAAAAGCTGGTATTAATGCAGGTCATGTCAAAATTAAATAGCTATTAAGAAAGCAAAAAAAAACCTTACGACATCCTAGTTTTAAAGCCACGACCCCGTAGTTATAAAGTCAAGACACCCATTCAAAAAGCAAAAAAAAACTCACGACATCCTAGTTTTAAACTCACGACATCCTAGTTTTAAGCTTAAGACACCGGTTTAGAAAAAGTATCTGTACACAACTTCCAAGAAAAAGCTGAACGAGTATTAATGCACGTTAAATGGCTTTTTTTTTGGAAGTTGTGTACATGTACCTTTTCTGAACGGGTGTCTTAAGCTTAAAACTAGGGTGTCGTGAGTTTAAAACTAGGATGTCGTGAGTTTTTTTACGGGTATCTTGACTTTATAACTACGGTGTCGTAAGCTTAAAACTAGGGTGTCGTTAGTTTTTCTCTTGGGATGTCTTAACATTTTTTAATGGGTGTCGTGCGTATGTGAACCAATAAAAAAGAACGGTGCAGCCCACGTAGGCCTTGCTGCACCGGGGGCGATGTAAAAAGACTTTTCCTGAATTTTATGCTCTCCGGCCCAACAGCCGCTAGGAAGACGCATGAAAGCTCCAAGTCCACAACATTTGTTTTTTCTCCTCCTAAGTCTGGTCCATTTAAGTCATGCCGTGTGTTATCGATGAATCGTAGTCAAGCCGTGTGCCATTGGCTAGTCATTCATCTTTATGTGGCGGACATTGAAGATGACCTTCATGAAACATGTAATCTGAAAGAATCATTTTATAGTCCCTTTTTTCAATTATTTAGCCCTTTATTCTTTAAGATAAGTAAATGAGGAGACTCGGCCGTCATAATCATCGGCTGTTGGGGTTTAGAGATAATAGTAGGATTTCTCGTTGAATAAGAACCAAGGATTTTTATCTTATTATCAACGATCAGATTCGTTGTTGTCCTTGAATCCTTTGAACCGGAGTTCAAATCATCAAAACCCTTTTTTTAAAAGACTTTTTTAATTCCTTTTGTCCTTTGCTTTGGCTGAAATACCCGAGCCTCTTTCCGTGAGAAAATCTCACGCTCCCCACCCACGCTTGGCTCTCTTCAAAGCTTTGACCAAAGCACCTCCTTGATTCTCCCCATCTTCCTCTTTCTTTGCACGGATGGGTTCGTGCTTCCAGTGGAAGGGAACAAGTGGAGCAACCAGAGAAGGAACATTCTTTTTCCAAAAGAAATAAATGATCTTTTTCTGAAGTCAAAGTCAACGATAACTTCACGCATGGAATAGTTATTTGTCTTATTCTAAATATTCTAAATATTTAATATAATATATATTATGATATATATTATAATTTTAATAAATAAGGTAAGGTTTATATATAATTTTGATAAAATGATGGATCTAATTTTTTAAAACCTAAAATTTAAAAATTTTAAATAGAGGATCAAAATCCTAGCCATAATCCATTCAACTCAGCTCATCCAAGCATTTTTCTAACTACATAGGGTCGGCTATATGAATTTTCTTCCTCCACTATACTCTATTCAGGACTAAATTGATTTTCAAATTATAAATAGTTATATATTTTTTAATTATTTCTATCAATGTTAGTTATGTCTATCTCTATCTCAATCCTTATCATGGACCTAGCCATAATCCTTTCCAAAACATTAGTTTTTTTTGGAAATTAGACCCACCACTCAATGTTAGGATAATTTATAATTGTTGATGAATGAGAATATTAGAAGTAACGTCAAGATATGGCTAGCTTCTTCCACATGATTTGGGTGAGGGTCTTAATGGTAGCAAGGAGCAACACAAGATCAGATTTGGAAGCACTATGATGAAAAGGGCAGTTGAAGCTGAAGTTAGGAGGAGAGGATTGAGAGGTTGGGATTGCAAGATTAACTTGGAGAGGTGATATGTTAAAAGACCTAAAATAATAGGACGATGGAGTAGAAATAGCCTAAGATCGTAACTTTTAACTGGGTCTTGAAGAGCATAATGGGTCATGGTTTTATTTTATCATAAATGTCAAAATTGGGATTAAAGTCACTCCTAGTTTCACTGGGGATTATTATCTAGAGTACTCTTGTCCCCAATAATCTATGATCACCTGTTTGATATGCTATATCATGGTAATTGAGATCCCTAAATATCTATAATTAAGTTATTTAGTATGCTATGAAAATCTAAGATTACTAATTATTTAATATCAAAATAGTCCATGTATTTTGTAACTATCATAATAATTTATTATTATTTCACATTATTTGTTATTCTAATATTTAGTTAAATTATAATATTATATTTTATAAAATTATATTATGATAGTATTATAATAGTTTAATATTTAATTATAATCATTTTATAATATAATGCATGAGGTAAATTGGCTTCATTTGAATGTAGCTAATTAAGATTGGATCCATCACCTACTTCACGTTTGGATTCATACAATTTATGAATTTCAAAGATAAAAAAAAAGTTTAAAAGGTGAAGTGACTTCGAAATCCGTATAGATCCAGATGAAGAAATTGATCGGATTTTAAATTTGACTATATTATATTATTATAATATTATCTTATAATATTGATTTATATTATGTTAATATGAAAATAATATCATATATCTTTTTTTCTTTAGATGAGGAGTATTTTGGCCTTAAAATCTAAGTCCAAGATAACCTTATGAATGACGAGGATCTTTAATATCTGTTATTAAGAATGGGTATGATATCATTGTGTTAAACGTTGATTTTAAAGATGAAGGTGATTTGGAATTATCATATCTTAAAATCATTGAAATGCAATTAAATATAATTATTTTTCTGAATTATTGATGATATTGAATATATGGATCATCTCACGGAAAAAAAAAAAAACCCATAAGTGGTCGTTCAAATTACTTTTAGAATAGTTATTCACTTCTATTCTACTCAACAGCTCATTGGTTAAAATTGATCAGATCCACCGACGACTCTAACTTGTTCAGCACGAAGGGAGAAGAGAGGTGGGGGAAGGAAGTACAATTTATGCAAGGAAAATGGCTCCCTCAATTGATTGCTAGAGTAGAGGAATGCTGGCATAAAAAATGCCTACCGTGTGCCACACTTTTGGTCATCGCAGGAGACACGGTTGCGACAAACGCTCACCATGATGACGACCACCAAAGGAAGCCGATCAATTTCGTAAGTAATTAACATCGAGGACGACGACCACCGGAACCCACGTCACTCACGACTGCGGGGCATTCTTCCTTGCCTATAAATAAGGCTTCTGAACACTCACTAATTACTTCAGCACCAACCACAAGAGTTAGAGACCAATGAGCACCAAGATTCCTTGCTAGCTTATGCCCCCATATTATAATATTATGGACCCTAAGAAGCCTTTTCCTCCACGATCCCTCTCCCCTGCTCTCCTGTCCCTTCGTCTCATTCTGTTCTGTTTCCTCTTCATCATCTCCTTTCCTTATTCGTCATCAGCTGCTGCTGCAACCTCTTCTACGCTTCAATCCCAAGCACGAGCTCTCCTCCACTGGAAATCCACCCTCCAAAACCCCATGCACTGAGTTCATGGACCCTCTCCAACCACACGTGCCATCACCGAAATCAACCTGCACCGTGCCGGTTTGGCAGGCAGGCTCGATTCGCTCGACTTCTCTGCCTTCACGTCTCTCACTCGCCATCGGCACCATCTCCAGTCTCAGCTCCCTCGATCTCGCTCAGAATCGTCTCTCCGGCAATCTGCCATACTCTCTGGCCAATCTTTCTCGTCTGTCCGAGATCGACCTTACCAGCAACGAATTAACCGGTGAGATACTTCCCTTCTTCTTCTCCAGTTGGAGAAATCTTGTTACTCTTAGACTCAAAGTCAATCAATTCACTGGAGGACTACCCGGGGAAATTGGTAAGCTCAAGGGTTTAGTATTTCTTGATCTGCAGAAAAACAATCTCATCGGTCCCATTCCTCCAGTCCTTGGCAACATGACCAAACTAAAATCTATTAATCTTCGTCATAACCTACTTTCTGGTCATATACCCCATGAATTTGGCAGCCTAGTGAACTTAAGATATCTAGCCCTTCTAAGTAATTCTCTAACTGGTCCTATTTCTCCCAGTTTAGGAAACCTCACAAAGCTTGAACTTTTGGACCTCTACAATAATACGATTTCAGGCACCATCCCACGTGAATTAGGCAACTTAGCAAACTTAAAAGATCTACTCCTTCAAAATAATTCTCTAATTGGTCCTATTCCTCCTAGTTTAGGAAACCTCACCAAGCTTGCACGTCTTCACCTCTTAGAGAATGAGAATTCAGGCACCATCCCACGTGAATTAGGCAACCTAATGAGCGTATATGATTTTTGATATCAGTCGTGCTTACCTAACAGGTTCCATCCCTCCTAGCTTAGGAAATCTCACTGAAGTTCGCTATTTGTACCTCTACGACAATAGTCTCCCCAGCTCCATACCCCTTGAACTAGGTGTAGTACCCGGTTCCTACGAACCAGGTTTAGGTTAATTCTAACCCGGTTCATGCGAACCAGGTCTGGGTTAATTCTAACCCGGTTCATGTGAACCAGGTTTGGGTTGATTTAATGTATTGAGTAACGCTTCGCTCGCAGCGATGACGCTTTGTTTCTCCAGATCTCATAACCGAAGCGTCTCGCTGCGACATTAAAAAGGCGGGGGGAGCCCTCCCTCCTAGTGCTCAGAGTTCGCGTCCCCTCCAGGTAATTCTCTGCCCATCCTCTTAGTGCTAGAGAGAGAGAGAGTTGCCATGGGAGAAAGAGGAAGAGAGAGAGTATCAGGAGAGAGGAAGAGAGAGAGTATCAGGAGAGAGGAAGAGAGAGAGAGACAGCAGGAGAGAGAGAAAGCAAGCGGGAGAGAAAGAAAGAGAAAGCGAGCGGGAGAGAGCGAGAGAGAGAACCAGAGAGATCGCGAGAGAGGAACCGGCCGTTCCCCTTGGTTCAGGTCCGGCGGCGTGCTCGCCGCCGCGCCGGGCCTGATACCTAGCCGGCGACCCCGCCGGCGCCGGGGAGGCGTCCGATGGGGTGGTGGTGGAGAGAGAGAGGAGAGGGAGGGCCAATTGGCCCTCCTCTCGCGCGGTGGCGGAAGCGGAAGCCGGTTGGTTCGGGCCCGGCGGCATGCTCGCCGCCTCGCCGGGCCCGAGACTTGGCCTGTCGCCTCCACCGGCGCCGGGTGTGCGTCCGGTGGAGGTCCGGCCGGCCATGGTGGCCGGCCGAGCCGCCGGCATAGTTCCATGCCGTGCGGAGGAGTTAGAGAGAGTGAGAGAAATTGAGGGAGAAGGAGGGGGTTTGGCGGCCGGCCGCGGCGGCGGCCGGCTCTGGCCCGGCCACCGGCGGCCGAGCCGCCCTCAATTTGGCCGGCGGCGGCCCCGGCCGCTGGCCATGTCCCCATCCCCTGTTCGGTGAAACAGGGGATTGGGTGGGATTTGGTTTGAACCGGGCCGGCTGGGCCGGCAGGTTCAGGCCTTTTGGGCCGTGCAGTGGGCTGAATTTGGGCTGGATTTTGGGCCCTGTATCGGGCCGGGATTAGAAAAATAATTATATGGCTAGAATCTGGATGAATTCTAGTTTCTTGGGATATTTTTACTTCCCCAATCGGTGTGTGTAGTGGGAGATATTCGGGCCCAAAGTAGGGCCCGTGAACTAGTCTGGGTAGAAATTCTAAGGGTCATTTTAATATTCCTTGCTAATCAATTAATTGTGTAAATAATCCTGTAGGTGCTCAGACATCTGACTAGCTTATTTATACCTGTTGGATTGCGTGCTGAGGTAAGTAAGCCAGTTATCAGTTTATTAAATAATTATTTCAGGATATGCATAGTTAAATTGTGAATTGTGATATGAAGAATTGTTATTGGCTAAATTTGTAAGTAGATGAATATTATGAATACATGGTTGTTTATGTACTATGATTTCATGTGTGGATGCTATGCATGAGAGATGCAGTTATTATGCATGAGAGATGCAGTTATTATGCATGAGAGATGCAGTTGCTATGCATGAGAGATGCAGTTGCTATGCATGAAAGATGCAGTTGCTATGCATGAGAGATGCAGTTATTATGACATTGATGTGATGTATTACATGCAATTGTTCAGTAGGTATAATCCACTGTTTATGCAATATTGTGTTGTTATTGATATGATGAGTGCATGTAATGTGAGGTACTGTTATGTATCGCCGCGGCCCTCCTTTATCATGTCATACCCTGGTATTTCGACCCTACTTCAGTAGGGGGGATACTTGTTGGTACACTATGGTATTTGACCCTACTTCAGTAGGGGGGATACTTGTTGGTACATTATGGTATTTCGACCCTACTTCAGTAGGGGGGATACTTGTTGGTACACTATGGTATTTCGACCCTACTTCAGTAGGGGGGATACTTGTTGGTACACTATGGTATTTCGACCCTAATTCAGTAGGGGGGATACTTGTTAGTATACTATGGTATTTCGACCCTACTTCAGTAGGGGGGATACTTGTTAGTATACTATGGTATTTCGACCCTTTCAGTAGGGGGGATGATTGTTGGTACATTATTGAGATATTGCAGGGCCGTGGGTCACATTTACAGTTACCATTGAGAGTATAAACAATGGATTTACTTATATAGTATAATTGAGCAGTTATGGATGCGAATGATTGGTATTATATTCATAAGTGCCGCCGCGGTTCTCCTTTGCTATGGCCATACACACCTAGAGGATGTGCTCAGATGAGGCATTGCAGGGCCGTGGGACACGCATGATATAATACTTACATTGCATAATGGAGTGATTGTGAATGCAAAAGAATGATTATTTATATGTGCCGCCGTGGCTCTCCTTTGTTATGGGGCATTGCAGGGCCGTGGGACACATGATATAATATAACAATTGGAATGCTTTATATGCACTGATAATTTGCTATGATATAATACAACAATGATGAGTGCAAATGATTTGAATTATATTTATATGTGCCACCATGGCTCTCCTTTGTTATGGAGCATTGCAGGGCCTTGGGACACATATGATATAATATAACAATGATGGGTTTACTTACATTGCACGTTTGAGTATTTGTGAAATGTTTATGCATGCAGATCATTTATATGCTTATTGATTGCTATGCTATGATTTGACTGTATAATGTGGTTTACTTACTGAGTGTAATCTCATAAAAATATTATAATATTTTTGCTACAGGACCATGAGATTTGAGAATAACATGTTGGAGTGATGGACCTCAACTCAAATAAAATATAGATTTTGTTTTATTGCTATACCAGTGTATTTATGTGTAGGGCTTGATGCCCAGACTATATTATTGTGGTGTGTAAGGAACCATAGGTTCGTTGGAGCTTCTATTTAAAATAAAGTGGATTCATATGTTGATGTAACCCCAGTAATGCTTATGTGTAGGGCTTGTAGCCCAAATCTTTAGTTATGGATTGTATTAAAGACATGGACTTGAATGATATATAGGTTGTTGCTTTTCTTGAATTCAGTGTCATGTTTCGGGACGCCTTGCATGCCCGGCACGCGGCGGGTTGTTACCCTAGCTCAAAATTTTTGGGTCTGGGGTGTGACAGCTTTTATGGTATCAGAGCTTAGGTTATGACCCTAGGGACGCAGACATATTGACATGATACAGTTATGACCCTAGGGACACAGACATATTGACATGATAACATGGAGAGAACATATTTTGATGACATTATACTTAGAGTCATCTAACACATTAGTTTATGATGATATTAACCACATCTAATTTAACAGAAAATAGATATGGCTCGCAGTACTAGGAGCCAACTGTATGAGGAGGACTCTCTGGCCGGTAATGCTGATCAGCCGGTGGGTCAAGGAACTACTGGAGGTATGGCCCCTGCCAACCCAGTAGGAACTGAGCACCAGCGATTCCAGTCTGAGATGCTTCAAGCTCTCTCGAGTATGGCGCAGTCTATGCAGGCATGCAGCATCAGAGTGCGCAGCGGAAGCGTGGTGGGCCCATAACCCACAAGAGCCAGGTTATGATCTTAGGGACATATGCATAATGACACTCTAGGAAAAATACTTGGATGACATTGAGACAATTATGACTTTCAAGGAATTTCATGAATTATGCTTTGGGAGCTTGAAATTTAAAGTTTATCAAGATATTAATTGAATTACAAGTTTGATAGGAATTGAGAATCAACCATCGCAAGTCAATAATATTATGTGGGCTCCCTAGCTGGTAGCCTTGACCAGTGGGGAGGTCAAGAGGCTTCTAGAGGTTTTAGCTTCATTAAACTTGTTGGAAATGATTAGTAGCAATTTTAGACCTTTAAATAATATGGGTAGATGAAATTTTAATTGGATATGCAATAAAAGACAGATGAATATATGGAATATGATAATTGAAAATTGCAATTGATGACTAATATAACTAAACACCCTTATGTCCATATTGCAATTGAGTTGATATATGGATCTTGAGGTATTAAATCTGAATTTGAATGTGGATGAATATAATGAATCTTAATTGTAGAACTTACATTATTGATATTGTAAGATTATGAACTCATCTGCTAGTTATAGGGATGATTAATATTGATGATATTTTGGGAATGGAATAGTTAATTACATGTTTTTGATTAATCATAATTGAGTACTTTCTGAATTCGAGACTGGATGGATAAATTATCAATCAGCCATGAGTGGCATATCTATATTCAAAGAAAATGAATTTTAATTACGATAATTATGAAAGATATCTTAAATGATTGGCATAATGTTCATTGATGTTAGCTTGAAGTATTCAAGAGTGAAACCAAGTATATTATGATGATTGATATAAGTGTCGTAATGATTAATGGTACATTCAACTATTCAAGAGTTGAGAGAACATTGAAAGAAAATTATCTTATATCTAATTCACAAGAATTTCGAACTGTCTTATCAAGGAATCGAGAGTACCTGATATATTGCTGACCTTAAGTATGGAAGACATTATACATGTAATAGACAACTGCAGAAACCAATAAGATTTTAGATGTTATACTGTGAGCCTGTGTGATGGATTTAAGAGGTGCTTGGTATTGTTCTTAACCTTAATGAAATTGCTTATTTATTGATTACCAAGCCAATATTCAAATGGATTCATTTCAATTGTCTACGATATGAGGTATAGATTTCCTTCATATTGAGATGATGTGAAAGCGACAATTTTGGACTGAGCTTGTTTAGCAGCTATGAAAAGTATCATTAATTAAAGCAGTTTTTGTAGCTCAAAGTTAATAGAAAAGTTATGTTTGAAATTTTAGGTTAAAGATCATTTGGAAGTTTTGCTAACCAATGAGGTTAAGAGGTCTGTATTAGAGGTGACTTGAGCCACAAAACATTGGGTCATTTGAAACTTTGATCAAGATAAAGGAAGTGTCTTATAGCTTAGCACTGCTTTCATTACTCTTTGTAGTGTTCAATGTGTTTCATATCTTTATGACAGAGGAAGTATATTTCAAACCCCGTTATGTGTTATAACTTGAACCAATTTAGCTTAAGAAAGAATTGACCTATGAAGATCATCTTGTACACATTATGGACCGTAAGAATCAAGTTCTGAAATAGTGTAGTATTCCTTATGTCAAAGATCAGTAGAATAATCATTCTGAGAGAGAGACTATTGGGAGCCTAAGGAGGAAATGGGAAAGAAAAATACATAATCTTATGACGGATCAACGATGTATCAATGACCGTGACTTTTAATGAAATTTAATTGATTATGAAAGGGAAAATTTGGATTCTATATTATATTGGATGTATATCAATTTCGAGGACGAAATTCTTATAAGGAGGGGAGGATGTAGTACCCGGTTCCTACGAACCAGGTTTAGGTTAATTCTAACCCGATTCATGCGAACCAGGTCTGGGTTAATTCTAACCCGGTTCATGTGAACCAGGTCTGGGTTGATTTAATGTATTGAGTAACGCTTCGCTCACAGCGATGACGCTTTGTTTCTCCAGATCTCATAACCGAAGCATCTCGCTACGACATTAAAAAGGCGGGGGGAGCCCTCCCTCCTAGTGCTCAGAGTCCGCGTCCCCTCCAGGTAATTATCTGCCCATCCTCTTAGTGCTAGAGAGAGAGAGAGAGTTGCCATGGGAGAAAGAGGAAGAGAGAGAGTATCAGAAGAGAGGAAGAGAGAGTATCAGGTGAGAGGAAGAGAGAGAGAGACAGTGGGAGAGAGAGAAAGCAAGCGGGAGAGAAAGAAAGAGAAAGCGAGCGGAGAGAGCGAGAGAGAGAGAACCAGAGAGATCGCGAGAGAGGAACCAGCCGTTCCCCTTGGTTCAGGTCCGGCGGTGTGCTCACCGCCGCGCCGGGCCTGATACCTAGCCGGCGACCCCGCCGGCGCCGGGGGAGGCATCCGGCGGGGTGGTGGTGGAGAGAGAGAGGAGAGGGAGGGCCAATTGGCCCTCCTCTCGCGCGGTGGCGAAAGCCGAACCGGGGTTCGGTTCCACCGGTTGGTTCGGGCCCGGCGGCGTGCTTGCCGCCTCGCCGGGCCCGAGACTTGGCCTGTCGCCTCCACCGGCGCCAGGCGTGCGTTCGGTGGAGGTCCGGCCGGCCATGGTGGCTGGCCGTGCCGCGGCACAGTTCCGTGCCGCGCGGAGGAGTTAGAGAGAGTGAGAGAAATTGAGGGAGAAGGAGGGGGTTTGGCGCCGCGGCCGGCTCTGGCCCGGCCACCGGCGGCCAGGCCCCCCTCAATTTGGCCGGCGGCAGCCCCGGCTGCCGGCCATGTTCCCGTCCCCTGTTCGGTGAAACAGGGGATCGGGTGGGATTTTGGTTTGAACCGGGCCGGCTGGGCCGGCCGGTTCAGGCCTTTTGGGCCGTGCAGTGGGCTGACTTTGGGCTGAATTTTGGGCCCTGTATCGGGCTGGGATTAGAAAAATAATTATATGACTATAATCTGGGTGAATTCTAGTTTCTTGGGGTATTTTTACTTCCCCAATCGGGTGTGTGTAGTGGGAGATATTCGGGCCCAAAGTAGGGCCTATGAACTAGTCTGGGTAGAAATTCTAAGGGTCATTTTAATATTCCTTGCTAATCAATTAATTGTGTAAATAATCCTGTAGGTGCTCAGACATCTGACTAGCTTATTTATACCTGTTGGATTGCGTGCTGAGGTAAGTAAGCCAGTTATCAGTTTATTAAATAATTTGTTTCAGGATATGCGTAGTTAAATTGTGAATTGTGATATGAAGAATTGTTATTGGCTAAATTTGTAAGTAGATGAATATTATGAATACATGGTTGTTTATGTACTATGATTTCATGTGTGGATGCTATGCATGAGAGATGCAGTTATTATGCATGAGAGATGCAGTTGCTATGCATGAGAGATGCAGTTATTATGACATTGATGTGATGTATTACATGCAATTGTTCAGTAGGTATAATCCATTGTTTATGCAATATTGTGTTGTTATTGATATGATGAGTGCATGTAATGTGAGGTGCTGTTATGTGTCGCCGCGGCCCTCCTTTATCATGTCATACCCTGGTATTTCGACCCTACTTCAGTAGGGGGGATACTTGTTGGTACATTATGGTATTTCGACCCTACTTCAGTAGGGGGGATACTTGTTGGTACACTATGGTATTTCGACCCTACTTCAGTAGGGGGATACTTGTTGGTACACTATGGTATTTCGACCCTACTTCAGTAGGGGGGATACTTGTTAGTATACTATGGTATTTCGACCCTACTTCAGTAGGGGGGATACTTGTTAGTATACTATGGTATTTCGACCCTTTCAGTAGGGGGGATGATTGTTGGTACATTATTGAGATATTGCAGGGCCGTGGGTCACATTTACAGTTACCATTGAGAGTATAAACAGTGGATTTACTTATATAGTATAATTGAGCAGTTATGGATGCGAATGATTGGTATTATATTCATAAGTGCCGCCGCGGTTCTCCTTTGCTATGGCCATACACACCTAGAGGATGTGCTCAGATGAGGCATTGCAGGGCCGTGGGACACACATGATATAATACTTACATTGCATAATGGAGTGATTGTGAATGCAAAAGAATGGATTATATTTATATGTGCCGCCGCGGCTCTCCTTTGTTATGGGGCATTGCAGGGCCGTGGGACAGATATGATATAATATAACAATTGGAATGCTTTATATGCACTGATAATTTGCTATGATATAATACAACAATGATGAGTACAAATGATTTGAATTATATTTATATGTGCCACCACGGCTCTCCTTTGTTATGGGGCATTGCAGGGCCTTGGGACACATATGATATAATATAACAATGATGGGTTTACTTATATTGCACGTTTGAGTATTTGTGAAATGTTTATGCATGCAGATCATTTACATGCTTATTGATTGCTATGCTATGATTTGACTGTATAACGTGGTTTACTTACTGAGTGTAATCTCATAAAAATATTATAATGTTTTTGCTACAGGACCATGAGATTTGAGAATAACATGTTGGAGTGATGGACCTCAACTCAAATAAAATATAGATTTTGTTTATTGCTATACCAGTGTATTTATGTGTAGGGCTTGATGCCCAGACTATATTATTGTGGTGTGTAAGGAACCATAGGTTCGTTGGAGCTTCTATTTAAAATAAAGTGGATTCATATGTTGATGTAACCCCAGTAATGCTTATGTGTAGGGCTTGTAGCCCAAATCTTTAGTTATGGATTGTATTAAAGACATGGACTTGAATGATATATAGGTTGTTGCTTTTCTTGAATTCAGTGTCATGTTTCGGGACGCCTTGCGTGCCCGGCACGCGGCGGGTTGTTACCCTAGCTCAAAATTTTTGGGTCTGGGGCGTGACACTAGGCAACCTAGTCAACATATAGTGCATCTACAACTCTTAAACAATCATATAACAGGTCCCATCCCTTCTACTTTTGGAAATCTCGCCAGTCTTGAGTATTTGTTCCTCTCCAACAATCATATAAGAGGCTCCATCCCTTCAAGATTCGGAAATCTCACCAGTCTTGAGGCTTTGTCCCTCAACAATAACAACATCTCTGGCACCATCCCTCGAGAATTAGGCAGGCTCGTTAAGCTAACTTATTTAGGAGTGCTTTATGATCAATTATCTGGTTCTTTGCCCCAAGAGCCTAGGTAATCTTACAAACTTGCTTTCATTCCAAGTATCTAGCAACAAATTTTCTGGCTTCCTACCGACAGAGATTTGTAAAGGAGGTATACTTCAACATCTTGCAGTGGATGATAACCATTTTGAGGGTCCTATCCCACCAAGTCTGAAAAATTGCTCTAGCTTAGAAAGTGTTCGCATGGAAAGAAACAAGCTCAAATGAAGAATCTTTGATGCCTTTTGGTAGTATCCTGTTCTATCGTACATCGATATGAGCAACAACCAATTGTACGGCGAGATAACACAAGACTGGGCATACTGCCTAAATTTGACAAGCTTGCGGATTTCAGAGAACTTCATAACTGGAAAATATCTCCTGAATTTGGAAAAATGTTGAAACTAGGAGTGCTGGACCTTTCTTCCAATCAACTTGCAGGAGAGATACCAAGGAAGCTTGGTAGCATGAGCTCATTGTTCAACTTGAATTTGAGTAGCAATAGATTATCCAAAAGAATTCCTTTGGATATCAGAAAACTATCCAACCTAGAAACTTTAGATTTATCTGGGAACAACTTGAGCAGGCCATTACCGCAACAATTGGAAGGTTTTTATAAATTGTGCCTCTTGAATTTAAGTGAGAATAAATTGGACGGAAGCATTCCTAAACAAATCAGAGGGTTAGAAACCTTTCTAGATAAACTTGATCTGAGCTACAATTTGCTTGGAGGAGAGACACCATCACAGCTGGCAAGCTTGACTTATTTGACATTTTTAAACTTTTCACAATAATTTGTCAGGATCCATACTATCATCTTTTGGAAGCATGATCAGTTTGTCATCAAACGATGTATCATACAATTATTTTTAAACTTTCTAATGGCAAATTGTTTCTAAATGCTCCAACAAAACGATTTGCTCATAACAAAGATTTATGTGGCAAAGCGTCGAGTTTGCCCCATTGTGCAGGTTCAACAGCGACAAGCACTCATTATTCAGTGAAAAATTACATCATACAAATTGTTATTCCAGTTGGTTTAGAATCCGACGCCAAACATAAATGATATGGCTGATCTGACGCCGTTAGAATAAACGGCAATGGCGACTGATGGAGCCCCCCTTGGCCTCAAGCCACAACCCCTGAGACCCCCTCGGTCTTGGGCTACATGAACAGTGCTTGGCCTCGAGTTCCACCCTCGGCCTCAAGCCACAGCCCCCGGGCCTTATGAACAGTATCTCAACCCCCGAGACCCCCTCGATCTCGGGCTACATAAACAGTGTCCGATGCATGATCCGGCATGCTCTGGGCCACCTGGCATGCCCACGTGATCCACTGCACATCCGTAGCAGGGTGTGTCCATACCTCATAACGGTGTATGGTCCATCGTATGTCTGTCACTATGCATGACCATACCCCGTTACAGCATACGGTTCACCACCTGCCCGCAACTGTTCGAGGTCCAGTCCGGCGATGGCGGGCACTAGGTATAACAACGGACTCCAGACACCTGTGAGGCCGTACTGATAAGTAACGCAGGACACCTCCGACATGTATAATGATAGTGCGATCTGTCACTGTCAGCCTCATCTTTTATTCGTTATCGAACGGGGCACTTTGAAATCAGCAATCTTCAGGAACATAAGGGGGTATCTTCAAACATGTATAAAAGCATACGCTCCCGTTGTAAGTAAGGATCCAAGAATTCTGATTTTTCTAGCTTCTTCCTTCTAGTTAAGCCCTAACTGTTTGGCATCCTTCGGCTAGACAGTTCTTGTCTATTCCCGAGTGACTAACTTGAGCGTCGGAGGGTCCCCACTGGAGCTTTCGGTCTCCGAGGACTTTTCTTGTAGGAGTCCGGCAAGGAGGACGTCTGTTTCCTCGGCGCTTGAAGAAAGTGACTCGGCGTCATCAGATTGGCGTGCCAAGAAGGGGGGTGTGAGAGAAAGATATCAAACCAGCAATCTACTATCTTCCTCCCTGAGCTCTTGAACCATGGTGATGACCCGTGCGAAAGGGGTCTCTGTCAGTTGCGCTGGGGGGCAGCGCCAAGGAGCTGATCCGCTGGCGGTTGCGCCCTCACCTCTCCCAACCAGTATCCCTGCTCCGCCGCGCCCCCAAGTGGTTGGACCTTCTGCTCCCCTGAACGATGTCTTTGCACCTCCTCCCCAACAGCTCCAAGAAGACCGGTTTGCCGCTCTAGCCACGCAAGTCCAATCCTTGGCGGCGGCGGTTCAAGGTCTGCAGCACCAGCAAGCGGCCCTACGGCAGCCGGAGCCATTCCCATCGGTTCTGGGGGTGGTGTAACCCAGCCAACATTCCTTCCGAAGGAGATCACCGGCCCCGAAGGCTCGTCACCGTCATGCTTTGCCCAAACCTCACCACCGGGATCCTCTAAGAGACCTCGATCGCCTTCTCGCCATGCCAGTGTTTTTCTCAAGCGGCGACACGGGAAGGAGGCAGAGCGCCCTCGCCAGCATCGCCGTCGCTCTTCCCCATCCTCAGAATCCTCGGGGGAGGGGTCCTTCGATGGCAGGATAGCCCATCGAGCCAAGTGTCGACTCGACGAGTATAATCAATGGTTGGAGGAACTCAGCTGCCGGATCACCCACCTGCTAGAGGCGGACTATGACAGTCATTCTCCACTGTCCTGCCATATCATGGGAGAGCCCATCTCTATCCGGTTCCGCCTCCCACAGCTAGATCCATATGACGGGACCACGGATCCCCTGGACCACCTAGAAAGTTACAAGTTCTCATGCAGGTCCAGGGGGCAACCGATTCGCTCATGTGTATCGCCTTCCCTGCCACCTTGAAGAAAGCTGCCCGAGCTTAGTACTCTCGCCTGCTGCCACGGAGTATTGATTCTTTTTGACAGCTGGAGAGAGCCTTCTTAGCCCATTTTGATGCCTTCCGAAAAATTCCAAGGGTTGCTAACAGCCTCTTCACTGTCCAGCAGAAGAGCGGCGAGTCCTTGTGGGATTATGTTGCTCGATTCAAGGAGGCAGCCCTGGAAGTCTAGAATCTTGAAGACTCAGTGGCCACTTTGGCCTTGAAGCGAGGGCTCCGTCCGTCTCACTTCGTGTACTCTCTGGACAAGAAGCTGCCCGGTTCTTATGCCGAACTTCTGTCCTGGGCCCAGAAGTATATCCGTGCTGACGAGGCTGACTTCTCTCGGCACAAGGCTAGGGGGAGTGTCCTCAAGAGGCCGGCCCGCCCTGAGCCTATCGAAGTTTGACCTAGGAAGCCCGAACCTCCCCGCCGACCAGATAACCATCCTCAAGCTTCTGCACTGAGAGACGGGCCATACACTCCTCTGCTCACCCCTATATCGCACATCTTGCTCGAGATCGAGGGTGAGTCTTATCTTCAGCGCCCACCTCCGATGAACCCAAAAATCCTCCGCAACAAGAACCTCTACTGCCACTACCACCGAGATCATGGCCATGATACCGATGACTGTCGCTAGCTGAAGAAGGCGATAGAGGATCTTATCCAGTGTGGCCATCTGGGGAAGTTCATCTGAAGGAACAACCCAGATGCTCCAGGTCCGTCAGCGCCTTCGCCGCCGACAATCGATAATGCTCCAACTGAGAAGACGATGGTGATGATTTCCTGAGGGGCAGGTGGCCCGCCCAAGAGGCCGAGGGAGGAGGGGGAGTTAGATCCTGTAATTCCTTTTTCTAAAAAGGACTTAGAGGGGGTGGTAAATAAAAATGATGATAGCGTCGTCGTGTCCATGACGATTGCTAAAAATCCTATAAAGAGAATTCTATTGATAGTGGGAGCTCCGTGGATGTTTTGAATTACGATGCTTTTATTCACATGAACCTATCGCCCGACCTGCTCCGGCCCATCGCCACGCCCCTAATGGGGTTTACTAGAGATTCTGTGAAAGTCAAGGGGGAGTTCACTCTTCCTGTCACGGCTGGCATGGCCTCGCGCCAAAGCACAGTCTTCATGAACTTCTTGGTGGTCCGAATGCCCCTCGCCTATAACGCGATCCTTGGGAGGCCCGGGTTCAATCTTTTGGACGTTGTTATATCCACTAAGAGGCTCCTCGTGAGGTTTCCCACCAGTGAAGGGGTCGGAAAGATGCGGGGGGAGCAGAACCCACCCTCACTTTGCTACCACATGGCCCCTAGTCCACAGGGGGTGGCACCTGCACCTGCACTGGAGACACTGGACCCCTGGGACCTGGAGAGAAGAGGAGAGTTGGCCGAGCGCCTGCTTGCTTTTTCTCTTGGAGAGGACCCAACAAAGACAATCCAGATTGGAGCCATACTCCCAAACGAGGCCCGTGACCAGCTCCTCGCTTTCTTATGGGCTAATGCTGATGTCTTCGTCTGGTCGGCGTATGATATGCCAGGCATTCTAGAATAGATGATTACCCACCGGCTCAACATCAAGCCAGAGTGCTGATCCATTCGGCAGAAGAAGAGGAGCTTCGCCCTTGATAGATAGAAGGCTGTGGACAAGGAGGTGCAAAAGCTGTTGACAGCCGGTCATATCCGTGTGGTGCACTACCCCGACTGGTTAGCGAATGTCGTGATGGTTCGCAAGGCTAGTGGGAGCTGGAGGATGTGTGTGGACTTCACCGATCTCAATAAGGTGTGCCCCAAAGATAGCTTTCCATTGCCCCGGATCGACCAGCTAGTGGACACCACGTCCGGGCATGAAACTCTTAGCTTCATGGATGCATTTTTGGGGTACAACCAAATCAGGATGAACCCAGCAGATGAAGAAGCCACCTCCTTTGTTACTAAAAAAGGGATTTACTGCTACAAGGTGATGCTGTTTTGGGCTAAAGAATGCTGGAGCCATCTATCAGAGGTTGATGAATAAGGTCTTTGAGGACCAGATCAGGCGTAACATGGAGGTGTACGGGACGATATGCTAACCAAGAGCACCAATGCTGCTAACCATGTCGCCAATCTCATGGAGACCTTCAACAACCTGCGCCGATACCGGATGAAGCTGAACCCCCGCAAATGTGCCTTCGAGGTGGCGGCAGGTAATCCAGCGGAGGATCGAAGCCAACCCCGATAAGATCCGGGATATCTTGGATATCAGGCCCTCATGTAATAAAAAGGAGGTGCAATGCTTAACCGGGAGGGTGGCGGCTTTGAGTCGCTTCATGTCAAGATCGGCAGAAAGGTGCTTGCCCTTCTTTAAGGCGCTGCACAAGGTCAACAGCTTCAAGTGGACAAAGGAGTGTCAGGATGCCTTCGAAGAGTTGAAGCAATTTCTATCCACTCCCCTACTATTGTCCAAGCCAAGGGGCGGAGAGGAGCTCTTCCTGTATCTTGCGGCCTCCCCCGAAGCCGTCAGTTCCATGCTCGTGCGTATGGATGCTGACGGAGTGCAGAGGCTAGTCTACTACACCAGCAAGATACTTCACGATGCCGAGACTAGATATTCTAGGACTGAGAAGATCATTTTTGCCCTGGTGGTCTCTGCCCAATGCTTCGAACCCTATTTCCAAGCTCATCCCATCATGGTGCTCACGGACCAACCTCTTTGGACCATCTTGTCCCGTCCTGACACCTCTGGTCAGCTAGCCAAGTGGGCCATCAAGCTAAGCGAGTTTGACCTATTTATTCGGCCAAGGTCTGCCATGAAGTCTCAAGTGTTAGCTAATTTCTTGGTTGAGTGTACTTGGACCAGGGAGTGCTCGGAGGGATGCGTCCGGAGGTGTGCATGGAGTTTTCCTTGACTGAGGAAATAGAAAAGGAAGACTGGATCTTGCATGTGGATGGAGCAGCAAATTCTCAGGGAAGCGGAGCCGGGCTCATCCTTGCGAGCCCCGAGGGGGAGGTGGTGGAGTATGCCCTTCGGTTTCAGTTCTCGGCAACTAATAACCAAGCGGAGTATGAAGCCCTGTTAGCAGGAATGAGGTTGGCTGAGGAGCTCGGTGCAGGGCGTCTGAGGGCCTTCACGCACTCCCAACTTATTTCTGGACAGCTTGCTGGGGAATACGAAGCCAGAGATCCGACCATGTCCCGTTACCTGGGCAAGGTGTGGTCCCAAGCCTCTCAGTACTCTTACTTCCGTGTCAGCTATGTTCCCTGAGCGGAGAATGCTAGGGCCGACATGCTATCATGTTTGGCCACCTCAACCGACGAGACCCTGGGAAGAATGTATGTGGAGCACTTGCAGACCCCAAGCATCGAAGCTGCAGATGAAGCACTGCCAGTTGAGCAAGGGCCCTCCTGGATGGACGCCTACATCCGATATTTGGCCAACGACACTCTCCTAGAAGACCCCACTGAGCCCAGATTACTCAGACGATGGGCCCCGAAATTCCTGATAATGGATGGAAAGCTTTATCAAAGATCATTTTCTTACCCGATCCTTAAGTGCGTCGAACCGGTCGAGGCAGACTACATCTTGCGGGAAATCCATGAGGGCATCTACGGGAGTCATCTGGGGGGCAGAGCCCTAGCCTATAAGGCCTTGTGACAGGGGTACTACTGGCTGACCATGAGGGAAGATGCGGCCAAGCTCATTAAGAAGTATGATAGCTGCCAGCGCCATACCAATATCCAGCGACAGCTGACATCTCAGCTAACCCCCTGGTGGCACCTTGGCCCTTCGCCCAGTGGGGTATGGATATCTTGGGACCATTCCCCCGGCCTCCGGATAGCGCAAGATCCTCTTGGTGGCCGTCGATCACTTCACCAAGTGGATTGAGATTGAAGCCTTTGCTAAGATCACTGAGAACAAGGTGAGATCCTTCTTTTGGAAGTATATCATATGCCAGTTCGGACTACTACACACTTTGGTCACCGACAATGGCCGGCAATTTAACAATGCACCCTTCTGAGGATTCTGCACCGAACTGGGCATCCACTAGAGATTCACTTCCGTCGCACACCCTTAGACCAACGGAGCGGCCGAGGTGACCAACCACATCATTCTCCAAGGACTAAGAACCCGACTGGATGATTGCAGGGGACGGTGGGTGGAAGAGCTCCACAGTGTGCTATGGGCCTACCACATAACGCCCTGAGCCCCCACTGGGGAGATGCCATTCAGCCTGGTCTTTGGGTCTGAAGCTGTCATACCGGTGGAGATAGGATCCCTGAGCCCTCGGGTAGAGTCATATAGTGAGGAAGACAACCCGGACCGGTTGCGAGCCAACCTCGACCTGGTAGAGGAGGTGCAGGATCGGGCGTGGCTCTGGATGGCGCTCTACCGGCAACGAGCTGCCAAATATTACAACGCCCATGTGCGCCCCAAGACCTTTTTGTCGGGAGACCTGATCCTTCGATGAGCCGAGGTCTCGAAGCCGACGAAAGGAGGCAAACTAGCTCCGAACTGGGAGGGACCTACCGGATCACCGAAGCACTCCGTCACAGAGCGTACAAGATTGAAGAGCTGGATGGGAGGCCACTCCTCCGGACGTGGAACACTGACAACCTCTGTCGGTACTATCAGTAGTGCATTTCCTTCTTACAATAAATACCATGCTTGTATTCCTTTGAGTTTTCACCCCTCATTTTACATTAATAAACATGAGTTTTAGCACCTCAGTTTTTTAGCAAAAGCCCTGGTCCAACCAGGCATAAAGCCCAGTATACCACTGGCAGAGCGATGTACCATCGGCTCTCAACAACTAAAGCCCGAATCAGGTCGGCACATAAAGCCCTGGGCTAGCTAGGCATAAAGCCCAGTTTACCACTGGCAGAGCAATGTACCATCGGCTCTCAACAACTAAAGCTCGACCTTGGTCGGCACAGAAAGCCCTGGGCCAGCCAGGCATAAAGCCCAGTGTACCACTGGCAGAGCGATGTACCATCGGCTCTCAACAACTAAAGCCCGACCCCGGTCGACACAGAAAGCCCTGGGCCAGCCAGTCATAAAGCCCAGTGTACCACTGACAGAGCGATGTACCATCGGCTCTCAAAAACTAAAGCCCGACCCTGGTCGGCACAGAAAGCCCTGGGCCAGCCAAGCATAAATCCCAGTGTACCACTGGCAGAGCGATGTACCATCGGCTCTCAACAACTAAAGCTCGACCTCGGTTGGCACAGAAAGCCCTAGGCCAGCTAGGCATAAAGCCCAGTGTACCACTCGCAGAGCGATGTACCATCGGCTCTCAACAACTAAAGCTCGACCCCGATCGGCACAGAAAGCCCTAGGCTAGCTAGGCATAAAGCCTAGTGTACCACTGGTAGAGCGATGTACCATCGGCTCTCGATAACTAAAGCCCGACCCCGGTCGGCACAGAAAGCCCTAGGCCAGCCAGGCATAAAGCTCAGTGTACCACTGGCAGAGCGATGTACCATCGGCTCTCAACAACTAAAGCCCGACCCCGGTTAGCATAGAAAGCCCTGGGCTAGCCAGGCATAAAGCCCAGTGTACCACTGGCAGAGCGATGTACCATCGTCTCTCAACAACTAAAGCCCGACCCCGGTCGGCACAGAAAGCCCTAGGCCAGCCAGGCATAAAGCCCAATGTACCACTGGCAAGCGATGTACCATCGGCTCTCAACAACTAAAGCCCAACCCCGGTCGGCACAGAAAGCCCTGGGCCAGCCAGGCATAAAGCCCAGTGTACCACTGGCAGAGCAATGTACCATCGGCTCTCAACAACTAAAGCCCGACCCCGGTCAGCACAGAAAGCCCTAGGCCAGCCAGGTATAAAGCCCAGTGTACCACTGGCAGAGCGATGTACCATCGACTCTCAACAACTAAAGCCCGACCCCGATCGGCACAGAAAGCCCTGGGCCAACCTGGCATAATGCCCAGTGGACCACTGGTAGAGTGATGTACCATCGGCTCTCAACAGCTAAAGCCCGACCCCGGTCGGCACAGAAAGTCCTGGGCCAGCCAGGCACAAAGCCCAGTGCACCACTGGCAGAGCGATGTACCATCGTCTCTCAACAACTAAAGCCCGACCCTGGTCGGCACATAAAGCCCTTGGCCAGCAAGGCATAAATCCAGTGTACCACTGGCAGAGCGATGTACCATCGGCTCTCAACAACTAAAGCCGACCCTGGTCGGCACAGAAAGCCCTGGGCCAGCCAGGCATAAAGCCCAGTGTATCACTGGCAGAGCAATGTTCCATTGGCTCTCAACAACTAAAGCCCGACCCGGCACAGAAAGCCCTGGGCTAGCCAGGCATAAAGCCTAGTGTACCACTGGCAGAGCGATGTACCATCGGCTCTCAACAACTAAAGCCCAACCCCGGTCGGCATAGAAAGCCCTAGGCCAGCCAGGCATAAAGCCCAGTGTACCACTGGCAGAGCGATGTACCATTGGCTCTCAACAACTAAAGCCCGATCCCGGTCGGCACCGAAAGCCCTGGGCCAGCCATGCATAAAGCCTAGTGTACCACTGGCAGAGCGATGTACCATCAGCTCTCAATAGCTAAAGCCTGATTCCGGTCGGCATAAAAAGCCCTGGGCTAGCCAGGCACAAAGCCCAGTGCACCACTAGCAGAGCGATGTGCAAGCAGCCCAGGAAGCCCGAGTCTATCTTAGCCTTCCGAGTCCAATGCTCCGTTGGTCACCGGGAGTCCAGATTCCTTGACCCTAGGATTCGGTCCTACATGGCTAAGTCGAGGTTATTCGAGAATGAATTAAAGGTTACTCCTCAGTATCGACGAAGCCCTTAAGGGTCCCATGTCGGCAGCCAAAGGACTTGGGGTAAAAGTTACAATTGGATAAAGACAAATTTCATTGAAGGAAAAAGTGTACTTCAGTAACTCAAAAGTGCTTACAGAACGCCGACCAAGTCGGACTTGCAAATATAAAAAAAGTACAACATGAAGCTCACGTATCAGTAGGTGCATGCTCGTCGTTAGATGAGCCAACCTCGGAGAGACGCTCCGGCTCGACTTCAAGGGCCTGTTGAAAGTCCAAGTCTCGGGCGACCTTTTCCTTTCCACGCTGGAACCCTTGAAGATACGCTTCCGTCGAAGCTTCGGCCAGCTCGTCCATGAAGTGCTCGGACACCCGAAACTCTTCAATAACCCGGTCAACCCTGGCTTCGATAGCTGCCTCTACCTCAGCAGCTTGAGCTTCCCTCTCTGCGGTCAGAGATGCCACCGCTGCCCTCTCAGCCTCTAGGGCGCAATTCCTCTCCTACTTAGCTTTCTTTGCCCTTTCCTCGGCCTCCGTCGCCCTCTCCTCGGGCTTCCTTGCCTTTTCCTCGGCCTCACCCACTGATTCTCGGCCACCTGGATGGTCACGGTCAACTCTGAGATGTGCAGGTCCCTGGCCGCAATAGCGCTGTTGGCCTCCATCAGCTGGCTAAGAGCTGCCCGCAAGCAATTGGACTCAACTTTTGCCTGGCTCTCTGCTGCCTTTATCTCATCAGCTCGGGCAGTCCTGGCCGATTCCAAGGCCCTTTCGGTTGCCTCCGCTCGAGCGCGAGCCTCCTCGGCCTCCTTCTGGGCCTCTTGCATGAGGGTCTTTCCCCCATGGATGACCTCCCTTGTAGCTTTCAAGGTGTTCGCAATCTGCATGTAGGCCTTATGTCAGAAAGAGAGAGGAAGAATAAAGGGGAAATCTAAAAGCAGGAGCTGCGAGTCTACTTACTTTGACCAGAGTTGTGTAGGACTCTCAGAAGAACGTAGCCGCCTTCAAATGGCTAAGCTCTTCCTGGACCTCAGGCACTAGGATTGATGAGATGAGCCGCTCCGCCCAGCGCCCATCATCCAGAATAGATTCCCGAGACAGCCTCGGCCTGGCTCCACCTCCTCCAATGGCTTCGGCGGTTTTGGACCTGGCACATGGAGGGCTGCTTGCCGGTGTCTACTCCGGGGGCGGACTTGCTGCCCCTGACGGTCCTTCCCCCCAGCTCCTTGCTACCTTGATGGGGACTGGTTCGCGGGGAGCGGGGGGCTCCTCCGCCATCGCCGGCTCCTCCGTGGCCAGCTCGTCCGCCATCGCCGGCTCCTCCGCGGTTGGCTCCTCAGTTGTTGCCCTCTCGGCCACAGCCCTCTCTGGCGGGGTGTCGGCCGTTAGATCAATCTCTGGGATGGCTGGAGGCTCTCGCAGAGCAGGAGGCTCAGGCACCCACGCTGTCGGGCGTTTCGGGGCTGGTGTTTGCTGCCCCTCACTCGGCCCCTCCAGGGCCCTCCTCTTGGCAGCGGCCTTCATGAGTCTGCAAGTTGGGACCTTCATAGCTGTAAACATCGGCTGGGGTCAATAAAAAAAAATGAATAAAAATGAAGCAGGAAGATTTTGACCAAGTATGGGGGAGATTTACCACGGTGGGAGATGAGACCTGCCGACTGCAGGTTTTCCTCTGTTAGAAGCAGGTTGTACCGAGGGATGTCGGTAGCCAACAGCCGCCCCAATGCTTCTTGTCTTCGGGATGGATAGTGGAATTCATGTTACCTCGAAGGTCGGGGTCCCCCACCGGGGCTTAACTTGGTCAAGATTGGCAAAGAAAAATCAAGATTTCCATCCCTTGATGGAGGTAAGAAGAAGAAGCTTAAGGACTCGGCCGGGTCGGGGCTGGAATAGCCACCAACCCTTCTGAGCTCGGAGGATGTAAAAAGAGCGAAAGAGAGAGACTCGAGGGTAACGTGGAGATGATGGCAGAGGACGACGAAGGCACTAATGACCCGAAGGAGTTTGGGACCAACTGAGAAGGGGTCAAGGAGTAATAGTCAAGGAGGTTTACGAAAAAGGATGAAAGGGTAAGCGAAGGCCCACCCTCAGGGAAATTTCATAAATGGCCACCCGGCCTGGTCGAGATGAGATCACTCTATCATCGGGAGTCGGAGATAGAGCCCGATGTCCCGAGGATTTGGTAACGGGCCGGATGTTCGCCAAATCCTGACCTATCACCGTAGAGGCGACCCCTTTTGGGGATTCCGCCCACACCCTCGAGGAGATGCCGGCCTCCGCATGGCATCCCCTCGATGGAGCCCTACCGGCCGCCACTGGGCGCCTCCCTACGGGAGCCTTCTCGGTGACCCACCGCCGAGCTAGAGGGACACGGTCCTCCAAATTAGAAGACCATACAGGAGAAGGCGAAGGAGAAGGGGGAGAAGAAGGAGAAGCTCGAGGCCTCTCGGACGGAGAATGATCCTCCGAATCGTCCTCAGAGGTCCAAGATTGAGAACTCATTGTCTGAAGAAGGAACAGAGAGGTCTAGAAGACACAAAGAGCTGACCTGGGAAAGAAAATGGTGTGCGCAGGCTCTCGGGTTGCAGGGAAGCTCAGGAGGCAGGGTTGCAGAGGAAGAAGACAATAAGGGCAGGAATAGTGTGGCCAAATTCAACCCCCGCCCAGTTTTATTCAGTTTCAAATTGTCCCGCCTTGTCTCATCTGCCACGTGGACTCCCGCAATAGGCTGGGCTACCTCAGTAACCGCTGGACGTATTATACAATCTGCTTCTCCAATGATGGGACGCCGCTGATGTTACCGTTATGATGGGCAATGATGGCGCGACTTTCCTCACAGACTTCGACAGATCAACCCTGCTTTGAGGACGATCGCCGCGGATCGGGTGGATGGTAGTGGCTACCCTTTCACATCCCCATGTCACCCGCATAAAGTCGTCACAATGCCCAAAAACACGTGTCCGGGGGCGGTTTGCAAAGGGCAAGGATCAGCCACTAGGGAGGTGACACCCCTTTCGCCTTGCTGGGGTGGGCCCACTCCGTCTCAGGGGTGAGGGGGCATCTGATATGGCTGATCTGACGCTATTAGAATAAATGGCAACGGCAACTGACGAAGCCCCCCTCGGCCTCAAGCCACAACCCCCGAGACCCCCTTGGTCTTGGGCTACATGAACAGTGCTTGGCCTCGAGTTCCACCCTCGGCCTCAAGCCACAGCCCCCGGGCCTTATGAACAGTATCTCAACCCCTGAGACCCCTCGGTCTCGGGCTACATGAACAGTGCTTGGCCTCGAGTTCCATCCTTGGCCTTAAGCCATAGCCCCCGGGCCTTATGAACAGTATCTCAACCCCCGAGACCCCTCGGTCTCGGGTTACATGAACAGTGCTTGGCCTCGAGTTCCACCCTCGGCCTTAAGCCACAGCCCCTGGGCCTTATGAACAATATCTCAACCCCGAGACCCCCTCGGTCTTGGGTTACATGAACAGTGCTTGGCCTAGAGTTCCACCCTCGGCCTCAAGCCACAGCCCCCGGGCCTTATGAACAGTATCTCAACCTACCAGACCCCCTCGGTCTCGGCTACATGAACTGTGGCCTCGAGTTCCACCCTCGGCCTCAAGCCATAGCCCCCAGGCCTTATGAACAGTATCTCAACCCCGAGACCCCCTCGGTCTTGGGCTACATGAACAGTGCTTGGCCTCGAGTTCCGCCCTCGGCCTCAAGCCACAGCCCCTGGCCTTATGAATAGTATCTCAACCCCCAAGACCCCCTTGGTCTCGGGCTACATAAACAGTGTCCGATGCATGATCCGGCCTGCTCGGGCTACCTGGCATGCCCACGTGATCCGCTGCACATCCTAGCAGGGATGGCCATACCTCATAACGGCGTATGGTCCATCGTATGTTTGTCACTGTGCATGACCATACCCTGTTACAGCATACGGTTCACCACCTGCCCGCAACTGTGTGCGGTCACGTCGGCGATGGCGCGCACTAGGTATAACAACGGACTTCAGACACCTGTGAGGCCATACTAACAAGTGACGTAGGACACCTCCGACATGTACGGTGATAGTGCGATCTGTCGCTGTCAGCCTCATCTTTTGTCTGTTATGAACAGGGCACTTTGAAACCAGCAATCTTCTGGAATAGAAGGAGGTATCTTCGAACAGGTATAAAAGCATACTCTCCCGTTGTAAGTAAGGATCCAAGAACTCTGGTTTTTGTAGCTTCTTCCTTCTAGTTAAGCCCTAACTGTTTGGCTTCCTTTGGTTAGACAGTTCTTGTCTGTTCCCGAGTGACTAACTTGAGTGTCGGAGGGTCCCCACCGGAGCTTCCGGTCTCTGGGGACTTTTCTTGTAGGAGTCCGACGAGGAGGACGTCCGTTTCCTCGGCGCTTGAAGAAAGTGACTCGGCATCATCAATAAAATATAATGAATGTTCCATATTTAGTTAGCATGGATATACACAAAAAAGAGAGTAAAATTAGAGTGTCATACCCATCGATCAAATAGAAATTAAACCAAGAGGACTAAATGAAGCAGTTTCGGATGCTTAATCTTCCTATGGGCTATTAAACAACAAGAATTACTAGACACAATTAACTGCACTAGTAATGATGCAGATAAAGAGATAATGATAATCCATTTTTCTTAATTTGCATTTTTGAGCCTTCGCTGTGATCTTCTTAAGAGCCAATGGACACGAACACAGAGACATGTCTCCTTACGCTTAAGACAATCCCCTGAACAAGAACATATACAAGTTGCTCTTTGGATGTTATCAAGTACCGAACTGCATTAAAAATTTGCAATACAAAAGTATCCAAATTTCAATCACTAACCAAAAGATTAGTTGTTCTTAGATGTAATCAAGTATGAGAGATAGGTAAAGAATAATTAGTTCATATTGGATAGATCATTCAATAATTCATATAAAAAGATTCAAAATGGGACTATTGATCTCAAGGAACTCACATCCGGTGGATATTTTAATCTTTAAATAAACCATGTTAGTCAACAATTGAATAGATAAAAACCTTCTTCATGTAGCTTAGGTCTTAAAATTATCTCACAAACCTGCCCAACTAATCGTCGATGCACAAGATTTATTCGTGACGTAGTTAATCCTCCAACTTTATGATTGAGGCATTTGAGAAATAATATTTAATAAACAATAATCTCGTCATGACATTACTTGCATCATTGAAACTGCTATCGGGCAAAATTTCAAGTATTCTAACTTTGGAGGGCAAGAGGTTAAATGTGAATGCAGCAGATGACATTAAACCTTCATGCAGTCCTTCAATCAACTACGAGTGGCATTAAGCCTGTGTTTGGATGGAGAGAAAAGTAGGAAGAAAAGAAAATTAGAAAAAAAAGGAAGAAAAAAAATGAAATTTACCTTATTTGGTTGAAGAGAAAAGTAGGGAGGAAAGAAAACTAGAGAAAAAAATAAAAGAAAAAAGTATGGGCCCCCCTAAAAGTTTTCTCCGAAATTGAAGAGATTTTCGAGAGAAAACTCAAGGGTGCTCTTTCATTTTTTTTTCATTCCGATATTGACCCTTCCAAATAAAAAACTGATGCATTTCTAATCATTTGTAATAAGGGCATATTACCATTGTAAATTATCAACTTTTGTATGGCTCTGCTATGATGTTATGATGTTACGGAATGGCTATGCTATGATGTTACATTCTGATCGTGACGGCCATTAAAAGCGCTTCGCTATTATTTTAAAATTACTGTGCAGATGAAAATGCCCTTCCCTCCAGCCTACTTCTATCGCCATTTTTTCTTGGATTACATCTATGCAAAAAACTCTTTCTTCCCCCTCGCTCTGGCTTTCGGATTCTAAGGAATCAGTCCAAGGTTTGAGCAAGATCTTGAGCCCTCGCTCTGAGGAGTCCAGTCGGAAGAAAACTTCTTGAGGAAATGTCATCCGCAGCAGGAAGTAAAAAGTCCTTCTTCTCACTTCTTTGTAAAGCTCCTTTATTACACCAACTATTTTTTGTCGTTAGAGGAGTTAATGTGTGACCAAACCGTTTAATGCGCGGGTAACTTCTTTAGACCAAAATAGTTATGACATTCCAGGAGTAACTATTTAGAGTTTACTATTTTGTAGCAAATGTCATACTCTTTAATAGGATGTTATATCTTATGAACTGGGGTGTCAGAGTGTTTTGGCCTATATTTTCTATTATTTCCTGTCCAGATAGCTCTAGTATCGTCATAAAAGCTACGACACCCCAGATTTACTGTTAAGACACCGTAGTTACAAGCCTACGACACCCGTGCTTATAACTGACCATGGAGAGAGCATAGGAATGGATATCAAGAGAAGAGGGGGAGGGGCATTCTACAGAGGGCCAAGAGGAAGAGGGGAAGCGACTCCCCAGTTTAAACCTTAAGAGTCTCAGAACGGGTGTCGTCACCTTAAAGCTAGGATGTCATCAGATGAGAGCTGGGGTGTCGTCAGATGAGAGCTGGGGTGTCGTAAGAGCCTAAGTCGGGGATGTCGTCGGTCCTCGCCTTTTAACAGTCATGGAACGGGTGTCGTCGCCTTAAAGGTAGGGTGTTATCGTGCATGAGAGCTAGGGTGTCGTAAGAGCCTAAGTTGGGAATGTCGTCATCGCCGCCTTAACAGTCCCCGCACGGGTGTCGTCGCGCTAAGTTAGGGTGTCGTCGGATGAGAGCTGGGGTATCGTAACAGCCTAATTTGGGGATGTCACCGTCCCTGCCTTAACAATCCTCTCACGGGTGTCGTCGCCTTAAAGCTAGGTATCATCGCGCTAAAGCTGGGGTGTCGTAAGAGCCTAAGTCATCGGTCTCTGCCTTAACAGTCCCAGCACGGGTATCATTGCCTTAAAGCTAGGGTGTCGTCGTGCTAAAGCTGGGGTGTCGTAAGAGCCTAAGCCATCGGTCCTTGCCTTAACAGTCCCTGCACGGGTGTCATCGCCTTAAAGCTAGAGTGTCGTCGCCTTAAAGCTAGGGTGTCATCGCTCTAAAGCTGGGGTATCATCAGATGAGAACTGGGGTGTCATTAATAGCTTGAGTCGAGGATGTCGTTGTTCGCAACACCCCAGTTGAAACCTTACGACAACCCAGTTGAAACCTTAAGATACCCGTTCACGCTTAGGAGAAAACTTTACCACATCCCAGGATGAAATCGGTCGAAAAATAGTGATGACATCCAAGCTCCCTTATCCTTCGGTCTCAACCGATGCTAACAGGACACTCCTCATGCTTCGGTGAGTCTGAGCAATATACCACACTCCGGCTGAAACTTATGAGTTCCACTTATCTTAGGGACGCTACACCTTAGCCTCGTCAGATCACCAAAGATATCCCAGGAGGATGGTCCGTTTGGTAAGGCTCACATGATAAGAGCGAATGACATCAAACACAAAAGTTACTAAAATTTCTTTTTATTCATCACACAAAGAAAGACAAGAAGAAAAGAAAAGAAAAAAGTATAGGAGCCCTCACTGGGGCTTATCATCTTTTCTGGGTGCTGCCGAGCTTTCCCCATACTGCGGGCTAACTCGGCGATCTGGCACTGAAGGGACGCTACTTGCGCCTCCAGCTGGCTATTGGCCAATGCAGGAGCTTGATCTCTCTCATTGAAATGGCCAGGTATTGCTCAGTCACCCTGTGGAGTTGCTCGTGGTTTGCGAGCGACGACGCAAAGACTTCCCCATCGACGGTTACCGTGGTGCGGTTCCCATGGGGCCCACCACGGCCATTGACACCGCTGCTTGGCGGTTCAGTCGATCGCCCCTCGCCTCTAGAAGCCATCTCAGTATCCAAAAATTTTAGAAGATCAGCTGAAAAGGTGATTAACGATGGCATTCCCCCATCCATATTTAAGCTACTCCTAGCAGATGTTTCGATTACCCGAGCTATCAGCTTCGGCACCCCTATCATGGAAACTCGCCATGTGCCACCATCTCAGTGGGCACTCATAGGAAATGAATGGTTGCGCCCCCCTCGATGAGTTTCGAAGGGTGGGGAATAGAAGAAACCATTACTGAAGAGAGTGTCGGGAAGCCAAATACACGTTGGACGGATAAGCTTTACGACGTCCCAAGAGTCAACCAACCGAAAGTATGATGACACCAAAGTTATGTTCATCCAAAAAAAGATCTACGACGCTGCAGTTGAAATCTCACGACACCGTAGTACCAATGCTACGACACCCATGCTTATAAATGACCACGGAGAGAATCCCGCGACACCCTAGGAGGAATTCGACCGAAAATCCTTCACGACACCCCAGTTGAAACCTCACGACACCCTTGGTATAAACTTATGACACCACTACGATAAATTTGAACTAGACGGGAATCTTGACATCACCCTAGTTGTCGTCGTGCCTTAACAGTCCCTGCATGGGTGTCGTCGCCTTAAAGCTAGGGTGTCATCGCTCTAAAGCTGGGGTGTCGTAAGAGCCTAAGTCATCGGTCCCCGCCTTAACAGTTCCCTCATGGGTGTCATTGCCTTAAAGCTAGGGTATTGTCGTGCTAAAGCTGGGTGTCGTAAGAGCCTAAGTCGTCGGTCCCCGCCTTAACAGTCCCGGCATGGGTGTCATCACCTTAAAGCTAGGGTATCATCACACTAAAGCTGGGGTGTCGTAAGAGCTTAAGTTGTCAGTCCTCGCCTTAACAGTCCCCGCACGGGTGTCGTTACCTTAAAGCTAGGGTGTCGTCGCTCTAAAGCTAGGGTGTCGTAAGAGCCTAAGTCGGAGATGTCGTCACCTTAAAGCTAGGGTGTCGTCCGATGAGAGCTGGGGTGTCGTAACAGCCTAATTGTGTTGTCGTATTTCTTCAAGTGAGGTGTCGTATTTTTTTAACATTGGTGTCCTAATGCTTTGTCAGGATATATGACAGCTAAATCAATGGATATCATTGTTCATGACTGTGTACCTATATTTTCACAGACGATGCTAAAATTATAGATCGGAAAGAAATCAAGCACACTCCCGGCCGTGCACCTTCACCCATCACTCCAAAATCAGAGGTTGATACTGTAGTTCCTTAAACTGGAATGGAATTCAATTCATCAGATGAAGTATATACTTTCTACAATGGATACGCAAAAAGAGTTGGTTTTGAATCACAATAGTATGTAGCAGGACCAACAACAACAAACAACTTTGCTTCAAGCACCTGGCGTGTCGGAGGCAAGAAAAATCTAGAAAAATAGAGAAGAGCATGAATCATAGGGATACTAGGAAAGTTGATTGCATGGCATCCATGAAAGCAAGACTGAATGCTACAAGTGGTAAGTGGATATTGGTTGAGGTTTCTCTACAACATAACCATGGGATATCCATAACATCAACTGGTTATCTTCGATCGCATAGGAGGATCAGCACACCAGAGAAGGCAGAGATCAGCAATTTACATGCCATGAATGTTTTGATAACTCAGATATACTCTGCCGTAGCAAAGAGAAAAGGGGGCAGAAGACAATTGGATTTCACCGAGAAGGATGCTTGTAATTTCATTTTTCGCGAACGTCAGTCTAAGCTGAAAAAAGGAGATGCTCAGTCGATGGTAATCCATTTCACCGAAATGCAACTCAGAAATCCCAATTTCTTCTATACCTTAGACCTCAATGATCAGGTATGTCTTCTAGATTCATCCAAGGTCAAGATTGGTATGCACATACTTCGGTGATGTTCTAAGCTTTGACTCAACCTACTTGACAAATAGATATCAAATGCCTTTTTATCTATTCGTCGAGGTCAACCATCATGGACAGTCCACCTTGCTTGGTTGCACATTGTTGTCTGAAGAGAGTACTGAGACATATAAATGGGTTTTTTAGTCATGGCTGGATGCAAATGGTGGTCAAGCATCTATTGCCATAATAACTGACCAAGATAAGGCAATCGAGGCTGCTGTTAAAGAAGTTTTTCCTAACACACGACATCAATTTTTTCTTTGGCATATATTGAAGAAGATACCTGAAAAGATTGGCCACATTTGCATAGCAAATCCCAAATTTATGGTTGATTTCGATGAGGTGATATATGATTCATTGACCATACATTCATTCGAGGAAAGTTGGGTACATGTTATGGAGAATATAAAGAATGCAAGGCTATAGATTGGTTCAATGTCCTTTATGAATGTCAGGATAAATGGGTCCCAGTTTAGCTAAAGGATACATTCTTCGCAGGTTTGTATGTCATTGTCTTTAGTTCATGTTCGCATTTAACGCTTCTTTTTTAACAAAATTATGTATAGGGATATCATCTTCACAAAGGAGCGAGGGCATAAATCACTTCTTCGATGGGTTAATAAATTCGAAGACTACACTAACGGAGTTCATAGGTAAGTACGAAGATGCCTTGGAGAAAAGGTATGAGGCCAAAAATGAGAAGATAATAGGACATTGCAAACGATTGCTTTCCTAAAGACATCATCACCTTTTGAGAGACAAGCTGCATAAAGGTATACAAGGCCATATTTAAAAAATTTCAGAATGAGATCCTTGAAATGGCTGCATCAAATACTAAATTGATCAAGGAAGCTGATGACTGTTGTGTATATTCTGTAAAGTTATATGAAAGGATTGAAGTCGATGGCATCGGCAAGGAGATGATCAAAGAATATATCATGTCATACGATAGAAATATTGAGGATGTCCAATGCCAGTGTCGATCCTTTCAGTTTAAGGGTTACCTGTGTAGGTATGCCTTGTTGGTTCTTTATCAAAGTGACATATTTTGTTTACCAGATAAATACTTCTTGAAAAGATGGTGCAAGGACATGAAATACCAATTCGATGATTTCGACTATAATACTGAATGTTGTGATAAAAGCACACGAAAATCACGGTACGTAGTGATAATTTTTTATTTGAAATGTATTAATATGTTTTCGATAACATTATGTTATTGATTGAAGATATAGTTTGCTGAGTCATCAGATGATGAAGATCGCATAGATAGCCTCCATGTCTGAAGATGCATTTAATTTAGTGATGGATGGTCTAACACCTATATTCAAAATTGCCGTGGATGCTAACTGCGTAGCTAAGCCAAGTACAGAGCTTGTAATTCAAGATCCTCAGCAAATTAGGATGAAAGGTCACCCAAGAGAGAACAGAGTAAAGAGTGGAGTCGAGAAGAAGTCAAAAAGATCAAGAAAAATCTGGTCAAGGCAACCGTTGACGCTTCACCAATGCAAAATAAAGTAAGAGATGCTTCAAGCAACAGGCAGACTTGTATGCAGCCAATTAACACCGGAGAGGACATAGAAAGAATTGTGTTGGCCCAGATGACAACCCAAGAGGGGGGGGGGGTGAATTGGGTTCTTTAAAAATTAGCCTTTTAAAATAGTTTGCTTAAGATGAATAAAAGCAAATGCAATGTAGATACAAAGTGCTGTGAATAAAGTAGAGATAGAGAAAGAGTCAATGGAAGCACGACAAACACACAGATTTTATAGTGGTTCGATGTATCCAACACCTACGTCCACTCCCAAGATTCACTTGGGTCCACACTATAATCTTCCTTGACTACAGCCGAGTTGTTTTACAAGCTCACAACTCAAACTTGTTGTTTTCCCAGGATCACAACGAACCTAGCTGGTTTTCAAGGGCTCACCAGCACAAAAACCCTAACACAAGCTTAACCAAGCTCGTACCGAGGTAAGACTACCTCCTCTAGTTCAATCCCCCAGATTGAACTAGGCACAAATAATAGAAATGTTGTTTTTCAATTACAAGCTCCTTAATGAGCAGATAACAAATATAAGAATAAAGTTTAGAAAAGCCTGATTTGCAGATGGTTGGCTTTGAGCTTTTCTTCTTTTCTTCTTTTCCTCAACTCCTTTGAAGTGTAGAATCGGGCCTCAGCTCGGATTCTTCACGGAATGTATGTTGGAGTTGATTTGAGCTTTTCCTCTTTTCTTTGAGTGTTGAAAATCACTTGAGATGCTCTTGAATAGCTCTTGGATTTTCTTCTGAAGCTTCCTTGGATTGTTGAGCTTGAGCACAGAAGGAGCTTCCTTTGATTTCACACTCTTTCTTTCACTCTATTTTGAATCATGGATTTTTTCAAATGAAGCTCTGTTTTTTCGATTTTTCTCTTCTTTTCTCTTGAAGTGAATGTCTCTCTTTTTGTATTTTTTTGATTTGAAAACGGCTTCTCTATTTATAGATTCTGCAAAAATATAGCCGTTAGAAAAAGAAAAATAGCCGTTAATTAAAAATCTTACCGTTGACGCTGAGTTGGCATTCGGAAAATCTCGCCCAGATTTGCTAGAGTCGACTCCTGCTTTTCGCGAGTCGGCTCGAAGTCGTGATACCAAAAATAGAAATGCACAGAAAGTTAGAGGGTCGACTCATCAAAAATAAAGTGTCGACTCCTGACAGTCAGGGGTCGACTCATGAAAAGTTGGGGGTCGACTCGCGAAATGCTCAGAAAAACACACCTCTGGTGTCTGAGCGGAGTCGACTCACACAGTCATAGAGTCGGCTCGACAGAATCGGGGGTCGACTCGAGAAATCACATGGGTCGACTCGAGACAGACAGTCATTTCTGTACTCTGAGTGGAGTCGACTCTGAAACTCAAGAGTCAGCTCCGGAACGTATCAAAAATTAGAAAGTTTTCTGATTGACTTTAAATTTATTCCAGATTCATTTTAAATCAATTTTTTGACTTGAATATAATAAATTGACATTAGGAATCAATTCAAGAAATGTTCCAAAAACTCATTGATTAAAATATGAAGTATTAAATTTCTTTTTGAAAGCTTAAACATTGAGCTTAAAGTTACTTTCAAATTGATTAAAGTCAAACTTTAACATTCTCATTGATTGTTCTAAATAAATTCATTGCTCATGTAAATAAATTCATTACATCTTTTAATATACTCATGGCTTTTGGTAATCATCAAAATCAATAAGATTGGGGCAACAAATTCTCAACAATCTCCCCAACAATCTTCTCCTTTTTGATGATGACAAAAACATTGAGTTTATGCATGATTGATTAAAGAATTTATTTTAATTTCATAGTTAGGCTTAGGCTCCCCCTGAATGAGGTAGCTCCCCCTATGAAACTTAAATAAATATCCCATTCATTCATTTATTTATCTCATTCATTCAATCATTTTAATATCATTTGATTAATCAATTTCTCCCATATGCATATACAGTTATAAAGCTATAAAACTCTCCCCCTTTTTTGTTATCAACAAAAGGTAGGGATGCATCAAACATAATCATTCATTCATTCAAGATTTGATTTAACAAAATCATTCATTCATTGATCAAAGGAGAAATACATTCAAAACTGAGATTACATTGACAATTCAAAATAGACTTTTCATTACATCAAAGTATAAAAGTGTAAACATAATATAAACGTCATTACATCATAAGGACTAAGTATCTAATACATCAAAAGTGAGTCCTTACAATCCTAGTTAAGTGATCTATGATATTTTTCATTCCATCTGTTTGTATCTTCACATAGTCCTTCAGTCTCTCATCAACAAAAGTGCAAGCAGTCAAAATTTTATCTTGGAGTTCGGCATTGCATTTTGCATATGTTTCGCCATCTCCGCAGACATCTTTAAGTTCTTCAAATATGTTCTTTAGATCTCCACTTAAAGACTCTGATGAATTGCTAAGGGTTATTTTTATCTTGGTGATCCGGTCATCCAAAGAGTAAAGAGTTTCCTTAAGATTCATAAACTTGTTTTCAAACTCTGATTTTAACTTATCTGACTGATCATCAAGAAGGCCTTTAAGCTGCCTTAACTGAAGTTCTGTGAAGCCAACAGATGAAGATGATGCTTGATCAAACAACGGAGCAGGGGTAGGGGCAGGAGCAAGAATAGGAGAGCTCGGAGGTGCAGGCGAAGAGTGTCTAACCGATGGTCCCGGTGCCTCAGCATCCGTTGCTCTTTCTTCCATCAAACCTTTCCTTTCCCATCTTTCGTTCTTCTTAACAAAACCCATCCTATGTATAGTGGCCAAACTGTAAAATCTGTGTGTCTCAAGTTCCTCATAGGCTCACTATCTGATATGACAATCCCTTGCTCTGAAAAATTTTAGTGAGGATCATGCCATAGGGTAAACTAGATTTTCTCTTACCTCCACAATCGGCAATATACCATAAAATCATGCTAGGAAGGTTAATGGGTTTACCAGTCACAATTGCATCCATTACAAAAATATCCCTTTCAGACACATAGTCGAATCTTCCAATTTTGGGGAAAAGGATTCTACTACAATATTGTGGAGCAGTCTCAATTCTAGGGATAACTGATTAGCAAAAACTTCCTCAAAACCGACAATCTCCCTATTAAGTAGTCTAGAAAGAGCTGGGCTTCTATCTTCTAAAGAAAAAGTAGATATACCCGACATAGGTAGATCCAACAATCTTGAAAGCAGCTCTACAGTCACTGATATTCTGTTTCCTCTAACAATGCTTATAAGACCATTATCTCCTCTAGATAGATTCTTATAAAATTCCTTGACAAGGGCAGGGTATGTAGGGCAATCTAAGAGCAAATCTTTTCCCAACCTATCTCAATCAACTGCCTTCCCATAATAAATCCCTCAGCTTCAAACAATTCAAAATCTACTTTCCTCCCCGTAGTAATCACTCTATCGGCGAGTCTATCTACCTGAGATGGAGCCGTAGATGGAGAAGCACTAGGAGTTGAAGATGATGAGGGTTGAATCCAGCTCGGTGAAGGCTCACGAACAGGACGCCTCACGGTCTTCCTCACAACCCTCTTCCTCTTTTACTCCGGCCGCACCAAGGTTAGATCCTCGAGTTTTAGGGGCCATTGATCTATTGGAAGGGTTAATCAGGGATTCTTAAGGATTTGGAAGGTCTGGAAGTATTTTGGAGAGAGTATTCAAAAGATTTGAAATGATAGAAATGAGCGGTGAGTCGACTCTGCCCTAGATAAATCAACCTGGGACCACTTCGAGTCGGCTCCCGCAAAGCAAGGGGTCGACTCCAGACAGTCATAGAAAACTATCCCAAAGTGGAGTCGACTCGCGTAGAGAAGGAGTCAACTCAGAGTTTCAGCAGAAACAAGGAGTCGACTCCGATACTGACCGAGTCGGCTCCGAGACTATTTCAGAGCAAAAACATGAAATTTCTGAAATGTGTCTGGATAATGATCATAAAAATTGATAAAATAATCATTGGATTTGAATAGATCAATTAGATATGAATTCTAGATAGGATTTCCTTAAAGATCAAGGATTTGAAAGAATTTTAGATAAAATTTCCTTAGGGTTTCAAATTCATTCTAATGGATCACAAATCCCTAACTCTCCTCTAAGATAACATAATCTTTCTTCACTTAAGGGTTTTGTAAATATGTCAGCTAATTGTTCTTCAGTATTAACATAATCAAGACATATTTCTCCATTAGTTACATGTTCTCTGATAAAATGATATCTAATTTCTATGTGTTTAGTTCTAGAATGTTGAATTGGATTTTTTGTTAGATTAATTGCACTCGTGTTATCACATTTTATAGGTATTTTATCAAGAGTGATACCATAGTCTTCAAGTTGTCACTTAATCCATAGGATTTGAGCACAGCAACTTCCAGCTGCAACATATTCAGCTTCAGTAGTTGATAATGCAACTGAATTTTGCTTTTTGCTAAACTATGAGATTAAGTTACTTCTTAAGAATTGGCATGCACCACTTGTACTTTTTCTATCTAACTTACATCCAGCATAATCAGAATCAGTGTATGCAATCAGATTTAATGTTGAGTCTCTAGAATACCATAACCTACATTTTTTGTTCCACTTAAGTATCTTAGTATTCTTTTAACAGCAATTAAATGTGATTCTTTAGGTTCAGACTGAAATCTAGCACATAAGCAAACAGCAAACATTATGTCTGGTCTACTTGCAGTTAAGTAAAGTAGGGATCCGATTATACCTCGATAATATTTTTGATCAACCTTCTTACCTTCTTCATCTTTGTCCAGCTTGCATGAAGGACTCATTGGTGTTCCGAGGGGTTTGATTGATTCCATACCAACTTCTTTAGAATTTCTCTTGTGTATTTTGTTTGGTTGATAAAGATTCCTCTTTCTTTGTTTGATTTGGAGTCCAAGGAAGAAGTTGAGTTCTCCCATCATGCTCATTTCAAATTCGCCCTGCATCAACTTGGCAAACTCTGATATAGAATATTGTTAGTAGCACCAAAATGATATCATCAACATATATTTGAACTACTAATAAATCCTTACCTTTTCTTTTCAAAATAATGTTTTATCAACATCCTCTTATAAAATCATTTTCAATTAAGAATTTACTTAATCTATCATACCAAGCTCTAGGTGCTTGTTTCAAACCATATAATGCTTTGTGCAATTTAAAACGGATTTAAAAATGATCTTCAAAACCTGGTGGTTGTTCTATATATACTTCTTCATTTATAAATCCATTTAGAAAAGCACTTTTTACATCCATTTGAAATAAGTTAAAATTCATGTGACATGCAAATGCAAGTAATAGTCTAATGGCTTCTAATCTAGCTACTGGTGCAAAGGTTTCATCAAATCAATACCTTCTCTTGATTATATCCTTTTGCAACTAATCTAGCTTTGTTTCTAATTACTATGCCATTTTCATCTAGTTTATTTCTAATATCCATTTTGATCCTATAACAGAATGATTTTTAGGTCTTTCAACTAAGTCCATACATTATTTCTAGTAAATTGATTTAATTCTTCTTGCATTGCTAACATCCAATTATTATCTTTTTCAGTTTCTTCAATAGTTTAGGTTCAATTTGTGATACAAATGCAAGATGATTACTAATATTTCTCATAGATGATCTAGTTCTTATTCCTTGAGATGGATCACCTATAATCAATTCCTTAGGGTGACTATAAGCATATCTCCAATCCCTAGGTAGATCTACATCATTATGATTAGTGTTAGTATTCATCCTTAGGTGAATCATTATCTTTAGCGTCTTGCTCTTGATCTAAAGATACATCAATATTTAATTTTTTAAGATCTTTTTCAATTAAGTATGTATCTTCTTCATCATCAAATTTTTCGGAACGAGTTGCTAAAGATTCATCAAAAACTACATGAATGGATTCTTCAACAACTAAAGTTTTCTTGTTAAATACTATATGCTTTACTAGTTATTGAGTATCCTAAGAATATTCCTTCATCAGATTTAGCATCAAATTTGCCTAAATTATTTTTACCATTATTATGAACAAAACATTTACAACCAAATGCATGAAAATATTTAATGTTGGGTTTTCTATCATGCCTAATTCATAGGTGTTTTCTTTAAAATAGGTCTAAATAATGCTCTATTTAGGATGTAACATGCTGTGTTAATAGCTTCGCCCAAAAGNATTTCTGTAGGAAATGTCATCCGCAGCAGGAAGTAAAAAGTCCTTGTTCTCACTTCTTTGTAAAGCTCCTTTATTACACCAACTATTTTTTGTCGTTAGAGAAGTTAATGTGTGACCAAACCATTTGATGCGGGGTAACTTCTTTAGACCAAAACAGTTATGACATTCCGGAGTCATAACTATTTAGAGTTTACTGTTTTATAGCACGAATGTCATACTCTTTTAATTAGGTGTTATACCTTATGAACTGGGGTGTTGTCAGAGTATTTCGGTCTATATTTCCCGTTATTTCCTGTCCATATAGCTCTAGTGTCGTCATAAAAGCTACGACACCCCAGATTTACTGTTAAGACACCGTAGTTATAAGCCTACGACACCCGTGCTTATAACTGACCATGGAAGAGCATGGGAATGGATATAAAGAGAAGAGGGGGAGGGGCATTCTACAGAGGGCCAAGAGGAGAAGAGGGGGAGCGACTCCCCAGTTTAAATCTTAAGAGTCCCGGAACAGGTGTCGTCACCTTAAAGCTAGGGTGTCATCAGATGAGAGCTAGGGTGTCGTTAGATGAGAGCTGGGAGTCGTCAGATGAGAGCTGGGGTGTCATAAGAGCCTAAATCGGGGATGTCATCGGTCCCCGCCTTTTAACAGTCATGGAACGGGTGTCGTCGCCTTAAAGGTAGGGTGTCATCGTGCATGAGAGCTGGGGTGTCGTAAGAGCCTAAGTAGGAATGTCGTCAGTCCCTGCCTTAATAGTCCCCGCATGGGTATCGTCGCGCTAAAGCTAGGGTGTCGTCGGATGAGAGCTGGGGTATCGTAATAGCCTAATTCGGGGATGTCATCGGTCCCTGCCTTAATAGTCCTCTCACGGATGTCATCGCCTTAAAGCTAGGGTGTCATCGTGCTAAAGCTGGGGTATCGTAAGAGCCTAAGTCGTCTGTCCCCGCCTTAACAGTCCCAGCACAGGTGTCGTTGCCTTAAAGCTAGGGTGTGTCGCGCTAAAGCTGGGGTGTCGTAAGAGCCTAAGTCATCGGTCCTCGCCTTAACATTCCCCACATGGGTGTCGTCGCCTTAAAGCTAGGGTGTCATCGCTCTAAAGCTGGGGTATCATCAGATGAGAACTGGGGTGTCGTTAACAGCTTGAGTCGGGAATGTCATCGTTCGTAACACCCCAGTTGAAACCTTACGACACCACAGTTGAAACCTTAAGACACCCGTTCATGCTTAGGAGAAAACTTTACCACATCCCAGGATGAAATCAGTCGAAAAACAGTGATGACATCCAAGCTCCCTTATCCTTCGGTCTCAACCGATGATAACGGACACTCCTCATGCTTCGGTGAGTCTGAGCAATATACCACACTCCGGTTGGAACTTATGAGTTCCACTTATCTTAGGGACGCTACACCTTAGCCTCGTCAAGATCACCAAAGATACCCCAGGAGGATGGTCCGTTTGGTAAGGCTCACATGATAAGAGAGAATGGCAGCAAACACAAAAGTTACTAAAATTTCTTTTTATCCATCACATAAAGAAAGACAAGAAGAAAAGAAAAGAAAAAAGTACAAGAGTCCTCACTGGGGCTTATCATCTTCTCCGGGCGCTGTCGAGCTCCCCCCACGCTGCAGGGCTAACTCGGCGATCTGACGCTGGAGGGATGCTACTTGCGCCTCCAGTTGGCTATTGGCCCAACGCAGGAGCTCGATCTCTCTCATTAAAATGGTCAGGTATTGCTCGGCCGCCCTGTGGTGTCACTCGTGGTTTGCGACGACGACGCAAAGACCTCCCCATCGACAGTTACCATGGTGCGGCTCCCATGGGCCCCCCATGGCCATTGACACCGCTGCTTGGTGGTTCAGTCGATCGTCCCTCGCCTCCAGAAGCCATCTCAGTATCCAAAATTTTGGAATATCAGCTGAAAGATGATTAACGATGGCATTCCCCCATCCATATTTAAGCTATTCCTGGCGAGTGTTTCGATTGCCCGAGCTATCAGCTCCGGTGCCCCTATCGTGGAAACTCGCCATGTGCCACCATCTCAGTGGGCGCTCACAGGAAATGAAGGGTTGCGCCCCCCTCACTGAGTTTTGGAGGATGGGGAATAGAAGAAACCATTACTGAAGAGAGTGTCAGGAAGCCAAATACACGCTGGACGGATAAGCTTTACGACATCCCAAGAGTCAACCGACCGGAAGTATGACGACACCAAAGTTATGTTCACCCAAAAAAAGATCTATGACACCGTAGTTGAAACCTCACGACACCCTAGTACCATTGCTACGACACACATGCTTATAACTGACCACGGAGAGAATCCCCGCGACACCCCAGGAGGAATTCAGCAAAAATCCTTCGCGACACCCCAGTTGAAACCTCACGACACCCTTGGTATAAACTTATGAGACCACTATGATAAATTTGAACTAGGCAGGAATTTTGACATCACCCTAGTTGTCATCGTGCCTTAACAGTCCTCGCATGGGTGTTGTCGCCTTAAAGCTAGGTGTCATCGCTCTAAAGCTGGGGTGTCGTAAGAGCCTAAGTCGTCGGTCCCCACCTTAACAATCCCCTCACGGGTGTCATCGCCTTAAAGCTAGGGTGTCATCGCGCTAAAGCTGGGTGTCGTAAGAGCCTAAGTCGTCGGTCCCCGCCTTAACAGTCCCGGCACGGGTGTCGTCGCCTTAAAGCTAGGGTGTCGTCGCGCTAAAGATGGGGTGTCGTAAGAGCCTAAGTCGTCGGTCCTCGCCTTAACAGTTCCCACACGGGTATCGTCGCCTTAAAGCTAAGGTGTTGTCGCTCTAAAGCTGGGGTGTTGTAAGAGCCTAAGTCGGAGATGTCGTTGCCTTAAAGCTAGGGTGTCGTCCGATGAGAGCTAGGGTGTGTAACAGCCTAATTGTGTTGTCATATTTCTTCAAGTGAGGTGTCGTATTTTTTTAACATTGGTGTCCTAATGCTTTGTCAGGATATATTGACAGCTAAATCAATGGATATCATTGTTCATGACTGTGTACCTATATTTTCACGGACAATGCTGAAATTATAGATCAGAAAGAAATCGAGCACACTCCCGGCCGTGCACCTTTACCCATCGCTCCAAAAGCAGGGGTTGATACTGTAGTTCCTCAAACTGGAATGGAATTCAATTCAGCAGATGAAGTATATACTTTCTACAATGGATACAAAAAGAGTTGGTTTTTGAATCACAACAGTATGTAGCAGGACCAACAACAATAAACAACTTTGCTTCAAGCACCTGGCGTGTTGGAGGCAAGAAAAATCTAGAAAAATAGAGAAGAGCATGAATCATAGGGATACTGGGAAAGTTGATTGCATGGCATCCATAAAAGCAAGACTGAATGCTATAAGTGGTAAGTGGATATTGGTTGAGGTTTATCTAGAACATAACCATGGGATGTCCATAACATCAACTGGTTATCTTCGGTCGCATAGGAGGATCAGCACACCAGAGAAGGTAGAGATCAGCAATTTACATGACGTGAATGTTCCGACAACTCAGATATACTCTGCCATAGCAAGGAGAAAAGGGGGCAGAAGACAATTGGATTTCACCGAGAAGGATGCTCGTAAATTCATTTGTCACGAACGTCAGTCTAAGCTGAAAGAAGGAGATGCTCAGTCGATGGTAATCCATTTCACCGAAATGCAACTCAGAAATCCCAATTTCTTCTATACCTTAGACCTCAATGATAATGGTCATCTCAGGTCTGTCTTCTGGATTCATCCAAGGTCAAGATTGGCATGCACATACTTCGGTGATGTTCTAAGCTTTGACTCGACCTACTTGACAAATAGATATCAAATGCCTTTTTATCCATTCATCGGGGTCAACCATCATGGACAGTCTACCTTGCTTGGTTGCGCATTGTTGTCTAATGAGAGTACTGAGACATATAAATGGGTTTTTCAGTCATGGCTGGATGCAAATGGTGGTCAAGCACCTATTGCCATAATAACTGACCAAGATAAGGCAATCGAGGCTGCTGTTAAAGAAATTTTTCCTAACACACAACATCGATTTTGTCTTTGGCATATATTGAAGAAGATACCTGAAAAGATTGGCCATATTTGCACAGCAAATCCCAAATTTATGGTTGATTTCGATGAAGCGATATATGATTCATTGACCATACAGTCATTCGAGGAAATTTGGGCACATGTTATGGAGAAATATAAAGAATGCAAGGCTATAGATTAGTTCAATGTCCTTTACGAATGTCAGGATAAATGGGTTCCAGTTTACCTAAAGGATACATTCTTCGCAGGTTTGTATGTCATTATCTTTGGTTCATGTTCGCGTTCAATGCTTCTTTTTTTGACAAAATTATGTACAGGGATATCATCTTCACAAAGGAGCAAGGGCATAAATTACTTCCTCGATGGGTTAATAAATTTGAAGACTACACTAACAGAGTTTATAGGTAAGTACAAGATGCCTTGGAGAAAAGGTACGAGACCGAAAATGAGGAAGATAATAGGACATTGCAAATGATTGCTTTCCTAAAGACATCATCACCTTTTGAAAGACAAGCTGCAGGAAGGTATACAAGGCACATTCTCAAAAAATTTCAGAATGAGATCCTTGAAATGGCTGCATCAAATACTAAATTGATCAAGGAAGCTGATGACTATTGTGTATGTTCTATAAAGACGTATGAAAGGATTGAAGTCGATGGAATCGGTAAGGAGATGATCAAAGAATATATCGTGTCATACGATAGAAATATTGAGGATGTCCAATGCCAGTGTTGATCCTTTCAGTTTAAGGGTTACCTGTGTTGGTATGCCTTGTTGGTTCTTCATCAAAGCGATATATTTCGTTTACCAGATAAATACTTCTTGAAAAGATGGTGCAAGGACATGAAATACCAATTCGATGATTTCGACTGCAATACTGAAGGTTGTGAGAAAAGCACACGAAAATCATGGTACGTAGTGATAATTTTTTATTTGAAATGTCTTAATATATGTTTTTGATAACATTATTTTATTGATTGTAGATATAGTTTGCTGAGTCATCAGATGATGAAGCTTGCAGAGATAGCCTCCATGTCTGAAGATGCATTTAATTTAGTGATGGATGGTCTAACACCTTTATTTAAAATTGTTGTGGATGCTAACTGCGCAGCTAAGCCAAGTACAGAGCTTGTAATTTAAGATCCTCAGCAAATTAGGATGAAAGGTCGCCCAAGAGAGAATAGAGTAAAGAGTGGAGTCGAGAAGAAGTCAAAAAGATCAAGAAAAAATATGGTCAAGGCAACCGTTGACGCTTCACCAATGCAAAATGAAGTAAGAGCTGCTTCAAGCAACAGGCAGACTTGTATGCAGTCAATTAACACCAGAGAGGATATGGAAAGAATTGTACCACCTTCCGAAACTTTGATGGACGAGTTTGATGCTTATGTATTGAGTCAACTAACACAGTAGCACATATAAAACACGGGTGTCGTAACTTTGTAACTAGGATGTCTTGGTCGCAAATGAAGTGCTTTGTCACTAAGGTGTCTTTTTTAGCCAAATGAAGTGTTCATCTCGTCTGCCAAGAGGATTTGATATTTTATGAATACGCTTGCACTGTTACGACACCCCAGCTCTCGCCTAACAACACCCTCGCTTTAAAGCGACGACACCCCTGTTCTCACGAAAGGATACCAATGCTTCTAGCGCGACGACACCCCAGCTCTGGGCTAATGACACCCTAGCTTTAGCTCGACGATACCCGAAAGGAAAAAATCCTACGACACCCTATTCTCATGAAAGGACACCAATGCTTCTAGCACGATGACACCCCAGCTCTGGGCTAACGACACCCTAGCTTTAGCTCGACAACACCCGAAAGGCAAAAATCCTACGACACCCCTGTTCTCACGAAAGGATACCAATGCTTCTAGCACGATGACCCCCAGCTCTGGGCTAACGACACCCTAGCTTTAGCTCGATGACACCCGAAAGGCAAAAATCCTACGACACCCCTATTCTTACGAAAGGACACCAATGCTTCTAGCGCGACGACACCCCAGCTCTGGGCTAACGTCACTCTATCTTTAGCTCGACGACACCCGAAAGGCAAAAATCCTACGACACCCATGTTCTCACGAAAGGACACCAATGCTTCTAGCGCGATGACCCCCCAGCTCTGGGATAACGACACCCTAGCTTTAGCTCGACCACACCCAAAAGGCAAAAATCCTACGACACCCCTGTTCTCATGAAAGGACACCAATGCTTCTAGCACGACGACACCCCAGCTCTGTGCTAATGACATCCTAGCTTTAGCTCGACAACACCCGAAAGACAAAATTCCTATGACACCCCTGTCTTCGACGACTTTTTAGGACGTGTTGTCTCATAAGAATCTCCTCTGACCTTGGATGCCTTTCGCTTCCTCGGCTCTTTTTTAACCCTCCTAACAAGAGAAGGCATTCCAACGATTTCTATGTCAACATCATCATCCTTTGGAGCAGGGGTGCCAAGTTTCTTATCGGATTTGGACTCCTATTGGCCCTCCGTAGAATGCCCCTCCCCGCTCTTCTCCTCATCTTTATTTTCAATCCCATGCTCTGTTTTATCGTCCAGGGATTCCCCCTCCAATCTCTTCTCCTCTTGGTCCTCATGCATCTTATTCTCCTCCTCCATCTTATTCTCCTCAGTATTTCCTTTAACAGGCTCGAGAAGACAATCCAGCGAAAGCCTCTCCTATGTCTTTCCGTCTCCCTTGTCCTCCTCATTTATTGCATTACTTTCCTTTCTGAGCATGGAACTGAAGAGGCTCTCAGCAATGGACAGCCTGTGCCTGAGCTCATCGAGTTGATCCTTAATGCAGGCCAATTCAATCCTCAACTCGGCATAGCTTTCGCAGCGCTCTATTGGTTTAGGCGATGCTACTATCTGTTGAATGAGAAACCAGTGCTCCTCTGACAGTGGTACAGTAGCTCCTTCTAACTGCAAAGCAAGACGATAAATAAATTAATATTAAGTAAAAATATTAACACATTAAATAAAAAAATATGGTCAGAGCAATGAAGCAATGTATTAGCTTACCAAGTCATGAGGTTGCATGTTGGCAACGCCAACTCGAACCGACTGGATCTTCATTTGGTTATCATACCACTTCAACAACCGAGGCAGTTTATCGGGATATGCTGGTGCTCTCATTGATGTATGCTCGAGGAACCATGCTTGAACATGATAATTTTTGAATATAAAAAAATGTAATATTAACAAAGAAATTATATTAAAGAATCTATTTCTGCTCTCAATAATCCTTACCACCAGCGCTATCAAGCATCCGAACAGGGTAAGCTGCCTCCTAACCTTTTGTGCTCTCTTTGAGTGGACCAGCTCCTCGGAACGCAAGCAAGAAGCTACTTCAAGGAGAGCCAGAACAATCAGCTCCTTGAATGTCGAAGCCCAGTCGATCTTATCCAGCTGACTTAAGTCATCCAAGTGCTGGATGAGATACCATGGACATCTTTGATTAGACTTTGGAGCCAAAAACATGGCAAATATGTAGGCGATCCAAAGTCTGACGGTGTCCTCAACATCTTCCTGTACCTTAGATGATCAGAGTCGGAAAATTAACTTCTCCAAACCTTCTTGACGAAGATCTAATCCCTGGCCAAATCGTCTGAACAACCTTCCGTTGAACAACTGGCTGGAGGTGTCGATCTTCTTCCCATGAGCTGGAAGGCCAAGAATAAGTGCAACTTCGTCGGCACTGAATAGAACCGGCATGCCACAGAAAATGAACTCGTCGCCTCCATTGTGACATCTTATGATGTCTGCTAGCAGTCGCCCATCGACTGTGACAGTCTGCATGTCGACGAAGGTACCAAATGGGGTCCTTCGAATAAGTTTTGTATGTTGTCTGGTAAACCCCATTTCAAACCTTCTGAACGTATACGGCGGGCCTGCAACTATTCTTAAACAGTTGGGAAGCCTTCACTTGGGGGACTGGAATAATTTTCATGTCATCTGAAACAGGGGGTAAAACATACTATTCAACTGGATGCCATAATGTATGAACTAGGGTGCCATGACATTTTAAGAGAGGATGTCATAATATCTTAACAAAGGGATAAACATACCTGAAGGAGATGCATCCTCATTCGAATGAAGAACGATGTCCTTGCTCTGTTCCGCCATTTTCTCCTTCTGGTTCTTCTTTGTTCGCGGTCTTCGTTCACAAACGAAAGCACTCATCTCCATGAATGAAGTAGATGGAAGAAAGAACTATGGAAAAAATTTAGAGCACCGGTGGCTTCTCGAGCAACAAATGAAAGACCTCTAGGGTTCAGAAATTTTTTTATGCTGACCTCAAAGAAATATGAAAGGACACCAGGAGCGCCACGATCATATCGCCGATATGCAAACCCGTAGGAACTGGCCATGTTATGCAACTTTTCTCGAAAAGATGGCATAGCTGAGTTACTAGGGTGTCGTCGAATTACAACTAGGGTGACGTCAAAATTCCCGTCTAGTTCAAATTTTTCGTAGTGGAGTCATAAGTTTTTACCAAGGGTGTCATGAGGTTTCAACTGGGGTGTCGCGAAAGATTTTTGGCCGAAATCCTCCTGGGGTGTCGCGGGGATTTTCTCCATGGTCAGTTATAAGCACGGGTATTGTAGGATTGGTACTAGGGTATCGTGAGGTTTCAACTGGGGTGTCGCGAAGGATTTTCGGCCGAAATCCTCCTGGGGTGTCGCGAGAATTCTCTCCATGGTCAGTTATAAGCATGGGTGTCGTAGCATTGGTGCTAGGGTATCGTGAGGTTTCAACTGGGGTGTTGCGAAGGATTTCGGCCGAATTCCTCCTGGGGTGTCACAGGGATTCTCTCCATGGTCAGTTATAAGCATGGGTGTCGTAGCATTGGTGCTAGGGTGCCGTGAGGTTTCAACTGGGGTGTTGCGAAGGATTTTCGGCCAAAATCCTCCTGGGGTGTCATGGGGATTCTCTCCGTGGTCAGTTATAAGCACGGGTGTCATAGCATTGGTGCTAGGGTGTCGTAAGGTTTCAACTGGGTGTCGCGAAGGATTTTTGGCCGAAATCCTCCTGGGGTGTCGCGGGGATTCTCTCCATGGTCAGTTATAAGCACGGGAGTTGTAGCATTAGTGCTAGGGTGTTGTGAGGTTTCAACTGGGGTGTCGCGAACAACGACATCCCCAACTCAGGCTGTTAACGACACCCCAGTTCTCATCTGACGATACCCTAGCTTTAAGGTGATGGCTCCCATGCGGGGACTGTTAGGAGGGGACCGACGACATCCCCGAGTCAGGATGTTAACGACACCCTAGCTCGCATTTGACGACACCATAGCTTTAAGGCGACGACACCCATGAGGTGACTATTAAAGCGGGGTGTCGTCGCCTTAAAGCTATAAGCACGGGTGTCATAGCGTTGTCGCTAGGGTATCGTAAGGTCTCAACTGGGGTGTTGCGAAGGATTTTGGCCAAATTGCTCCTGGGGTGTCGCGGGTATTCTTCTCCATGGTCACTTATGAGCACGGGGTGTCATAGCGTTGACGCTTGGGTGTCTTAATGTTTCAACTACGGCGTCGTAGATCTTTTTTTGGGTGAACATAACTTGGGTGTCGCGGGCCTGCTCTCCAGCGTAAGTTATAAGCACGACACACCCTTTAGCAGTTAAAGACACCCCATAGAACAAGCTATGACACCCCGGAAAGCAACATACGAAGATGTGAAGGTTATAAGCATGGGTGTCGTAGTGTTGCCGCTAGGGTATCGTAACGTTTCAACTGTGGTGTCACGAATGATTTTTGGCCGAATTCCTCCTTGGGTGTTGTAAGTTATAAGCATGGGTGTCGTAGCGTTGTCGCTAGGGTGTTGTGATGTTTGAACTGCGGTGTCGCGAGGGATTTTTGGCCGAGCATAACAAGGCTGTCATATTTGTTTAACAGAGGTGTCTTATTTCTTTAACTTGGGTGTCGCAATACTCCCGATTTTCTTTGCGATATCGCGAGGCTTTTCTCCAGCATTCGTTTGGAGCACAGGTGTCGTAGGCTTGTAACTACAGTGTCTTAACAGTAAATCTGGGGTGTCGTAGCTTTTATGACGACACTAGAGCTATATAGACAGGAAATAATGGAGAATGTAGGCCGAAACACTCTGACGATACCCCAGTTCATAAGGTATAACATCCTAGTTAAAAGAGTATGACATTCGTGCTACAGAACAGTAAACTCTAAACAGTTATGACTCCCGGAATGTCATAACTGTTTTGGTCTAAGGAAGTTACCCGCACATTAAACGGTTTGGTCACACATTAACTTCCTCTAATGATAAAAAAACAGTTGGTGTAATAAAGGAGCTTTACAAAGAAGTGGAACAAGGACTTTTTACTTCCTGCTGTGGATGACATTTCCTCTAGAAGTTTTCTTCCGACCAGACTCCTCAGAGCGAGGGCTCAGGATCTTGTTCAAACCTTGGACATATTCATTAGCATCCGAAAGCCAGAGCGAGGGGGAAGAAAGAGTTTTTCTTGCACAAATGTAATCCAAGAAAAAATGGCGGTAGAAGTAGGCTGGAGGAAAAGGACATTTCGTCTGCACACAATTTTAAAATAAAGACGAAGCGCTTTTAATGGCCGTCACGATCAGAACGTAACATCGTAGCAGAGCCATACCGTTCCACATCGTCAGCCACGTAGGATCCACGTGGATCAATCAGGAGAGGCGGTGCAGTCCACGTAGGACTTGCTGCACCGGGGGCGGTGTACAAAGACTTTTCCTAGACTTAATGCTTCGGCCCAACAGTCCCTAAGAAGATGCATGAAAGCTCAGTGTTAGGATAATGGTCGATGAATGAGAACATTAAAAGTAATGTCAAGAGATGGCTAGCTTCTTCCACATGATTTGGGCAAGGGTCTTAATGGCGGCGAGGAGCAACAAGAGAACATATTCGGGAGAACTCTATCAATGAAAAGGGTAGTTGAAGCTGAAGTTAGGAGGAGAGAATTGAGATGTTGGGATTGCAAGATTAGCTGGGAGAGGTGATATGTTAAAAGACTTAAAAAAATGTCACCGTAGGAATGCCGGCATCTAGATTGCCGGCCGTGTGCCATGCTTTTGGCAGTAAGGAACCACTCTGTCAGCGGTCATCGCAGGAGACACACGGTTGTGACAAACGCTCACCATGATGATGACTTCGCAAATAAAGGAAGATAAATTTCTGCCGGCCCGTAATTAACATCGAGGACGACCACACGACTGGGGCATTCTTCCTTGCCTATAAATAAGGCTTCTGAACACTCGCTCACTTCAGCACCAACCACAAGAGCTAGAGACCAGTGAGCACCAAGATTCCTTGCTGGCTTATGCCCCCATATTATAATATTATGGACCCTAATAAGCCTTTTCCTCCACGATCCCTCTCCCCTGCTCTCCTGTCCCTTCGTCTTATTCTGTTCTGTTTCCTCTTCATCATCTCCTTTCCTTATTCGTCATCAGCTGCTGCTGCAACCTCTTCTACGCTTCAATCCCAAGCACGAGCTCTCTCCACTGGAAATCCACCCTCCAAAACCCCCATGAACTGAGTTCATGGACCCTCTCCAACCACACGTGCATGTGGTCTGGAATCACCTGTGACGAGAGCGGAGCCAGCACTGCCATCACCGAAATCAACCTGCACCGTGCCGGTTTGGCAGGCAGGCTCGATTCGCTCGACTTCTCCGCCTTCACGTCTCTCACTCGCCTCCCCTCCGACGCAACTACCTCCTCGGAGCCATCCCGGCGGCCATCGGCACTCTCTCCAATCTCACCTCACTCGATCTCGCTCAGAATCGTCTCTCCGGCAATCTGCCATACTCTCTGGCCAATCTCTCTCGTCTGTCCGAGATCGACCTTTCCAGCAATGAATTAACCGGTGAGATACTTCCCTTCTTCTTCTCAGTTGGAGAAATCTTGTTACTCTTAGACTCAAAATCAATCAATTCACTGGAGGACTACCTGGGGAAATTGGTAAGCTCAAGGGTTTAGTATTTCTCGATCTTCAGAAAAACAATCTCGCCGGTCCCATTCCTTCAGTCCTTGGCAACATGACCAAACTAAAATATATTAATCTTCGTGATAACCAACTTTCTGGTCATATACCCCATGAATTTGGCAGCCTAGTGAACTTAAGAAATCTAGCCCTTCCAAGTAATTCTCTAACTGGTCCTATTCCTCCCAGTTTAGGAAACCTCACAAAGCTTGAAAGATTAGACATCTTCGGTAATATGATTTCAGGCACCATCCCACGGGAATTAGGCAACTTAGCAAACTTAAAATATCTACTCCTTCAAGATAATTCTCTAATTGGTCCTATTCCTCCTAGTTTAGGAAACCTCACCAAGCTTCAACGTCTTCACCTCTTAGAGAATGGGATTTCAGGCACCATCCCACGTGAATTAGGCAACCTAGTGAACATATATGATTTTGATATCAGCAGTGCTAACCTAACAGGTTCCATCCCTTCTAGCTTAGGAAATCTCACCGGACTTAACTATTTGTACCTGTACGATAATAGTCTCACCGGCTCCATACCCCTGAACTAGGCAACCTAGTCCACCTAATTCATCTACAACTCTTAGACAATCATATAACAGGTCACATCCCTTCTAGTTTCGGAAACCTCACCAGTCTTGAGACTTTGTCCCTCGAACAACAGCATCTCCGGCACCATCCCTCGAGAATTAGGCAGGCTCGTTGAGCTAACTTATTTAGAAGTGTTTTATAATCAATTATCTGGTTCTTTGCCCCAAGAACTGGGTAATCTTACAAACTTGCTTTCATTACAATTACCTTTCAACAAATTTTCTGGCTTCTTACCGACAGAGATTTGTAAAGGAGGTGTACTTCAAAAGCTTTCAATATCTTATAACCATTTTGAGGGTCCTATCCCACCAAGCCTGAAAAATTGCTCCAGCTTAGTAAGACTTCGTTTGGACAGAAACATGCTCAAAGGAAGAATCTTTGATGCCTTTGGGATTTACCCTAATCTAACATCATTGATATGAGCGACAACCAATTGTATGGCGAGATATCACCAAACTGGGCATACTGCCCAAATTTGACGAGCTTGCGGATTTCAGGGAACTTCCTAACAGGAAAAATACCTTCTGAATTTGGGAAAATGTTGAAACTAGGAAGGCTGGACCTTTCTTCCAATCAACTTGCAGGAGAGATACCAGGGGAGCTAGGTAGCATGAGCTCATTGATCAACTTGGATTTGAGTAGCAATAGATTATTCGGAAGAATTCCTTTGGAAATCGGAAAACTATCCAACCTACAAACTCTGGATTTATCTGGGAATAACTTGAGCGGGCCATTACCACAACAATTGGAGGGTTTCTCTAAATTGTACCTCTTGAATTTAAGAGAGAATAAATTGAACGGAAGCATTCCTACCCAAATCGGAAGGTTAGAAGGCTTGCAAGAACTTGATTTGAGCCACAATTTGCTTGGAGGGGAGATACCATCACAACTAGCAAGCTTGACTGATTTAACACATTTAAACTTATCTCACAATAATTTGTCAGGATCCATACCATCATCTTTTGGAGGCATGATCAGTTTGGTATCAATTGATGTATCGTACAATAATTTAGAGGGCTCACTTCCTAATAGCAAATTGTTTCTAAATTCTTCTTCAGCAGAATGCTTTGCTCATAACAGAGGTTTATGTGGCCAAGTGTCGGGTTTGCCCCATTGTGCAGGTTTAACAACGACAAGCACTCATCATTCAGTGAAAAATCACATCATACAAATTGTTATTCCCATCTTGGGCTGCCTGTTTTTGTTAGCTGTCATGTTTCATCATTGTGGTTCTTCGAAGGAAGGGAAAACCTATGAAGGAAGATGATAACGAAGCAATTAGTGGTCACCTATTTTCAGTATTGAATTTTGATGGGAGGGCAGTTTATGATTACATCATCAATGCTACTGAAAATTTTGATGAAAAATATTGCCTTGGGAAGGGAGGATATGGCACCGTTTACAAAGTGACACTTCCAACAGGACAAATAGTGGCTGTAAAGAGACTTCATGAAGTGGAAGAAAATATGCTTGACGAAAGAAGTTTCAGAAATGAGATTCAAACATTAACCAATATTCGACACCGCAGCATTGTAAGACTCCTTGGATTTTGTTCCAACACTCGATGTATGTTTCTCGTGTACGAGTACATTGAGAGAGGAAGTTTAGCTTCCATTCTTCGTAGTCAAGAAATAGTGACAGAATTGAGCTGGGATAGGAGGGCTCAAATTATCAAAGATGTGGGGCATGCTTTATCATACATGCATCATGATTGCAATCCATCCATAATTCATCGAGACATTTCAAGCAATAATATATTACTAGATTTTGATTTTAAGGCTTATGTCTCGGATTTTGGTACTGCGAGAATTCTTAAACCTGACGCATCAAGTTGGAGCAGACTTGCAGGCACATATGGATATATTGCCCCTGGTAAGTCATTTGTACTTAAATTTTTCTCTATTATTAGTCAGTAGTTTAACCCATATCTAAAAGCATATCTCAGATTCTATGTTAGTTCCACAAGCACAAGATTTTTCTATGTGGTATGGTTTATCTTGTAGTTTTGAATCTTTTAAATATACTATTACATAAAAATTATTTCTTGTTTTTTTGTGACTAGCATACAAAAGTTTGGACTAGCCAATACTTTTATTGTGGAATTATACTTTCTCTTTTCGTGCAGAACTTTCGTATGGAATGAGGCCGAATGAGAAGTGTGATGTATATAGTTTTGGTGTACTTATATTAGAAGTAATAATGGGAAGGCATCCTGGTGAGCTTGTTTCCTCTTTGTCATCATCAGACAACCAACAGTTATTATTCAAAGATATACTAGATCAGCGGATCTCACCTCCAATAGATCACATGGCTGAGGAAGTTCTTCTATTAACCATGGTAGCACTTTCATGCATCCGAGTTATACCAGAAACAAGACCGATGATGAATAAAATATGCCACTTTTTCTCTACCGGCAACTCTCCTACTTTTCATGAGCCTTTCTATTTGATCAAATTAGGCCAATTAATGGACTGTTTTAATTAAATTTAGCATTTAGCATCTTTAAATATCATATGTAGAAGTTCAAATGTGCAATTAGTTTGGTTAAAACTTGGCATGTGCCATATAAGTGTAATATTTAAGTGGACAAATATTATGTGCATAATTATTGCAATATTTCCTTAAAATACATTATTCTGATATTGTTTTCATCACAATCAAGTGTATGAATTAGTTTTTTTTCAAGAATACATTCTATTTTTTTATATTGTATGATTACATCAAGCATAATGCGTGAAGCTTATCTTAACCTAAATTATTATTAGAAGCAATTGTCCCATCACATGTATTAAGTTACTGTGACTAATTCATGTAATCACCAGGTGCTTGAATGCTTAATGTGGATAATTTTTACTTTAGTTTTCTTTTCCCAAAGTGTGTTTTGTTTTGCAAGTTATGTTCTAATTCAAATGGCATGAGTTTTTACACATGCATCAAAGTACATTCAATGAATGTTTACTTTTAGACAAACACAATAAATAGTCCAGTGTTGTACCTCATATGGTGCACATGGTAAGGATTTCAGGCCATGATAATCAAGTTAAAGACTTGTGTGGATAAGTTGTTAGTTGCAACTGCTGGCCAATGACTATCCAACAGAGTTATTAACTATCAATCACTTAATAAATATCTAAGTAGTCAATCCAAATAAGACCTAGGACAAAATCAATTGAACTAGGAAAGGATTGGTGCAATTGTTTAATTAAATCAATTATATAATTAATCTGACCGAAATTGAATTAATCAAGTAATTTTTTTAAGAACTTAGGAGTAGTGCATTATCGGTGCGCTCTCTGTGCACTCTGTGAATCTATATCTATCTATCTTCCTTTTCTCTCTCTATCATCAGTTGATGCTTACATGAAGGGTAAGGTGATGTTGGAAAAGAAAAAGAGAGGCAAATGGAATCAGAGAGCATGTAAATAATGCACAGCACCTAAGTTTCATCTTTTTTTTGACCAATAGTGCAATATGATCTAATTAGAAACTCAAATTGATTATCATGTTGCCTAAAATTATTTTTTAATCATCTAATTTAAATATCATTGATACTTTTTAGAAGCATCTTTGCCTTTTAGATCTAAATCTCTCTTTTCCTCTTCTTTAATCGATTTGGCATGTTCACACATGCTATCTCACTCATCTCTTTCTTCTTTTTATCTCTCCAACTGATTTAGAAGATTTCATGTATTATTATTTTTTTAGAAATCTACGATTAATTTTATGTATTTATGTGGATATTACATTATATTATAATTTAAATAACTTCCTTTCAAAGATTTAAATATTGAAGATGCCGAATTCATTGAATTCTATATAAAAATTATTTTTATTTATCATTATAGATATATTTTACTTTTTTCTATGATTCAATTTGGTGACCTAATTCTTGTGGTGACATATGATAGAGTTGGATATCAACTTCAAGTAATAAAGGTCTAACGAGAAAAGGTTTTTTCTTCAACCAATAACCTTTCTTATTATGACCAGACTCTTCTTATTTAATGCAAAACCGTCTTTAAAAAAAAAGTCAATCTATTCCAGAAATATTCCTTCATAGTCGCCATCTCCTTTTGTAACACCCACCAAAAAAAAAAGGGGAGGGGGGCTGTGCCACACATGCAAGAGCGCATGCCTGCTTGCTTGACCGCACGTCTATGTGCACGCATGCCTACACGCACATCAATGCATAAGCCGCCCTTGTGTGCAGAGCAGGGGAGGGTTCAACCCCCTCTCTTCATCGTTAAATCTTCTTCGGAATAGCCTCCTCATCATCGGCTCGCCGTCATCCATCGCAAGTGAGCTCGATTCCTTGGTCAGAGTGAGAGAGAGAGAGCGTGGGGGAGGAGCCGCCATTGCCACGGCATGGGCACCGTGGCAGGGTTGTGCCCGTAGCTAAGCCATGGTCACTGGCAGTCTCTGGGCCCATCTTCCGTCGATGGGGTATTCTGGTGAGGGAGGGGAAGGCCATGAACGGCTGTAGGGGAGAGGGTCGCCGGTGACCCCTAGTTTGGCATTTGGGAACTGCATGAGTCCTGTTTTTGTATCGATTTGGGGAATTGAGCCAGCCACGCCAACTCGTTGGACCACCGGGTTCAACCGTGGGTAGCATTTGCTAGTGTTTGATGGTGGCTAGCCGATCGGATGAGGGCCGACGATGCCGCTGTTGGGTTTTGTTCACATTAAACTAAGTATGCGTGTCTCGGGTGAGAGTCACAAACTCTCTCACGGTGATTCTTACAATAAAAAAAAAGTATTACAAAGCATTGCGGTGCTTTGATGAATCGATGCATCCTAGACTGCAATGCTCAATTTTAAAAATACATTCAAAAAAATCTTTAAATATTGCCTACGATCAAGGGTTCGTTAATGCTTTTGTGCACCCTTGATCAAGGCTTATTAAATCCTACAAACGTATTTGTCGTTGGCTTAAAAAGCATTCTAGAGAGCGCAAATAACGTTTGAGGATAGCGATTTAATCATATTCAAGCCTCGGTTCTTATCCTTATCTTCATCTCTCTCTTCATTTTTTTTAATTCTCAACAATCTCAAACATTATCTGAATAAAGATCGAGACTACTGTGTCCACCATCAAACTCACGAATCAAGACCTCATGAGATTGGATCATTTTGATGGCATCAATTTCACACGGTGGCAAGACAAACTTAAGTTATAGCCTTTTAGTTATCTTGAAATCCACTGCAGGATGTATTTGTTCAAGTCAATGCAGAATAATTTATAACCACTTGAACAGCAAGATATAATAACTTACTTATTTTCAGCTTTGGCCTTTTCATTTTCCTCCCATGCCTTTATTAAAGATATTATCTTCTCTGTTTCAACCCTTGCAAGTTGAGCATCTGGAAGTGACAGAATCAAAAATATTTTCCTGTTCTTTTCCAGGTATATAATACAGAACAATAAAGTACCAATTCAATTTGTCAATTTTCAAATAATTACCTCTCTCAGTCGAACCTGCTGTGGCTTTCTCTGGAGTATCTGCAACTTCTGTATAAAGAAAAATTAATTAAAGATTAATTAAAGGTCTAATTATAGAAATGATTCTCACAACTTGACATTGGCATATTAGATGATCTCCAAAATGTAATATCCTGAAGTCTAGTATAAGTATGTTAAAATAGATCACATGCACAATGAATAAGTACACAGAGAGACATGCATGATAATTTGGCCCAAAACTCGCATACAAACATGCATGTTCTAAGTTTGAGTTTGAAGTTTGAACTTAGGATCTCCCTATAGTGCATGTTCTAAGAGAAGGGGAACCAACCATTGGACACAAGTCCCAAGACAGCTTGCCTTTCTTTCAAAGCATAACGGTCCATTTCCTTTATCACCCAAAGCCAATCTCTTCCAACTTTTTTATATCAAAAGAAATATAAAGTAAAGGTAGCATTAGAAGGGATCCTGTCACGCCCCAGACCCAAAAATTTTGAGCTAGGGTGACAACCCGCCGCGTGCCGGGCATGCAAGGCGTCCCGAAACATGACACTGAGTTCAAGAAAAGCAACAACCTATATCATTCAAGTCCATGACTTTAATACAATCCATAACTAAAGATTTGAGCTACAAGCCCTAAACATAAGCATTACTGGGGTTACATCAACATATGAATCCACTTTATTTTAAATAGAAGCTCCAACGAACCTATGGTTCCTTACACACCATAATAACAAGTCTGGGCATCAAGCCCTACACATAAATACACTGGTATAGCAATAAAATAAAATCTATATTTTATTTGAGTTGAGGTCCATCACTCCAACATGTTATTCTCAAATCTCATGGTCCCGTAGCAAAAACATTATAATATTTTATGAGATTACACTCAGTAAATAAACCACGTTATACAGTCAAATCATAGCATAGAATCAATAAACATATAAATGATCTGCATGCATAAACATTTCACAAATACTCAAACATGCAATGTAAGTAAACCCATCATTGTTATATTATATCATATGTGTCCCACGGCCCTGCAATGCCCCATAACAAAGTAGAGCCGCGGCGGCACATATAAATATAATTCAAATCATTTGCACTCATCATTATTGTATTATATCATAGCAAATTATCAGTGCATATAAACAATTCATTGTCATATTATATGTGTCCACGGCCCTGCAATGCCTCATCTGAGCACATCCTCTAGATGTGTGGCCTCTACATGCCCTAACAAAGGAGAACCGCGGCGGCACATATCAATATATTCATTCTTTTGCATTCATAATCACTCTATTATGCAATGTAAGTATTATATCATGCGTGTCCCATGGCCCTGCAATGCTTCATCTGAGCACATCCTCTAGATGTGTATGGCATAGCAAAGGAACCACGACGGCACTTATGAATATAATACCAATCATTTGCATCCATAACCGCTCAATTATACTATATAAGTAAACCCACTGTTTATACTCTCAATGGTAACTGTAAATGTGACCCATGGCCCTGCAATATCTCCATAGTGTACCAACCAGCATCCCCTTAAAGCATCCCCCTACTGAAATGTCAAGATACCAGGGTCATGCCAATAATGTACCAACAAGCATTCCCTTAAAGCACCCCCCTACTGAAAGGTCGAGATACCAGGGTCACGCCAATAATGTACCAACAAGCATTCCCTTAAAGCATCCCCCCTACTGGAAGGTCGAGATACCAGGGTCACGCCAATAATGTACCAACAAGCATTCCCTTAAAGCATCCCTCCTACCGAAAGGTCAAGATACCAGGGTCACGCCAATAACGTACCAACAAGCATTCCCTTAAAGCACCCCCCTACTGAAAGGTCGAGATACCAGGGTCACACCAATAATGTACCAACAAGCATTCCCTTAAAGCATCCCTCCTACCGAAAGGTCGAGATATCAGGGTCACGCCATGTCGAAATCCACCCGAACACGTCCTCTGGACGTGTGTGTGGTATGACAGGATAAAGGAGAGCCGCGGCGACACATAACAGTACCTCACACCACATGCACTCATCATATCAATAATAACTCAATATTGCATAAACAGTGGATTATACCTCCTGAACAATTGCCTGTAATACATCACATCAATGTCGTAATAACTGCATCTCTCATGCATAGCAACTGCATCTCTCATGCATAGCACTGCATCTCTCATGCATAGCAACTGCATCTCTCATGCATCTCTCATGCATAGCATCCACACATGAAATCATGGTACATAAACAGCCATGTATTCATAATATTCATCTACTTACAAATTTAGCCAATAACAATTCATATCACAATTCACAATTGAACTACGCATATCCTGAAACAAATTATTTAATAAACTGATAACTGGCTTACTTACCTCAGTACGCAATCCAACAGGTATAAATAAGCTATCAGATGTCTGAGCACCTACAGGATTATTTACACAATTAATTGATTAGCAAGGAATATTAAAATGACCCTTAGAATTTCTACCCAGACTAGTTCATGGGCCCTACTTTGGGCTCTAATATCTCCCACTACACACCAGATTGGGAAAGTAAAAATACCCAAGAAACTAGAATTCACCAATATTCTAGCCATATAATTATTTTTCTAATCCTGGCCCGCAACAGGGCCCAAAAATCAGCCCAAACTTCCTATGCTCACGGCCCAAAAGGCCTAAACCGGCCGGCCCAGCCGGCCCGGTTCAAACCAAATCCCACCCGATCCCCTGTTTCGCCAAACAGGGGACGGGGACATGGCCGGCGGCCGGGGCCACCACCGGCCAAATTGAGGGCGGCCCGGCCGCTGGTGGCCAGGCCAGAGCCGACCGCCGCCGCGGCCGGCCGCCAAACCCCCTCCCTCCCTCAATTTCCCTCACTCTCTCTAACTCCTCCGCGCGGCATGGAACTGTGCCGATGGCACGGCCGGCCACCATGGCCGGCCGGACCTCCACCGGACGCACGCCCGGCGCTGGTGGAGGCGACAGGCCAAGTCTCGGGCCCGGCGAGGCGGCGAGCACGCCGCCGGGCCCGAACCAACCGGCGGAAGCCGAGCCACCGAGCGAGAGGAGGGCCAATTGGCCCTCCCTCTCCTCTCTCTCTCCACCACCACCCCCGCCGGACGCCTCCCCTGGCGCCGGCGGAGTCGTCGGCCAAGTATCAGGCCCGGTGCGGGCGAGCACGCCGCCGAGCCTGAACCAAGGGGGACGACCGGGTTTCCTGCTACACAGTCTCCCGCGCTCACCTGTATCTCTCTCGTTCTCTTTCTCTCTCTCTCAGGCTCTCTCTCTCTCTCTGGTTTCTCTCTCTCTCTCTCAGGCTCTCTCTCTCTCTCTCTGGTTCTCTGAGAGGCAGGGGATTACCTGGAGGGGACGCACTCTGAGCACCAGGAGGGAGGGCACCCCTCGCCTTTTTAATGTCACAGCGAGACGCTTCGGTTATGAGATCTGGAGAACCAAAGCGTCATCACTGCGAGCGAAGCGTTACTCAATACATTAAATCAACCCAGACCTGGTTCACATGAACCGGGTTAGAATTAACCCAGACCTGGTTCGCATGAACCGGGTTAGAATTAACCTAAACCTGGTTCGTAGGAACCGGGTACTACATCCTCCCCTCCTTATAAGAATTTCGTCCTCGAAATTGATATACATCCAATAGAATATAGAATCCAAATTTTCCCTCTCATAATCAATTAAATTTCATTAAAAGTCACGGTCATTGATACATCGTTGATCTGTAATAAGATACAATATTTATGGATGTTTCTTTTTCATTTTCTCTTTAGACTCCCAGATAATCTTCCTCTCAGAATAATTACTCCACTGAACCTTGACAGAAGGAATACTACACCAGCTCAGAACTTAATCCTTGCTGTCCACAATGTGCACAAAATGATCTTCATAGGTCAATTCTTCTTAAACTAAACTGGTTCAAGTTATAACACATAACGGGGTTTGAACTATACTTCCTTGTCATAAAGATATGAAACACATTGAACACTACAAAGAGTAATGAAAGCAGTGTTAAGCTATAAGACACTTCCTTTATCTGATCAAAGTTTCAAATGACCCAATGTTTTGTGGCTCAAGTCACCTCTAACACAGACCTCATAACATCATTGGTTAGCAAACTTCCCAATGATCTTTAACCTGAAATTTCAAATCTTTCTTTTGATCATTAACATAACTTTTCTATTAACTTTGAGCTACAAAAACTACTTTAATTAATGATACTTTTCATAGCTGCTAAACAAGCTCAGTCCAAAATTGTCGCTTTCACATCATCTCAATATGAAGGAAATCTATACCTTATATCGTAGACATTGAAATGAATCCATTTGAATATTGGCTTGGTAATCAATAATTAAGTAATTTCATTAAGGGTAAGAACAATACCAAGCACCTCTTAAATCCATTACACAGGCTCACAGTATAATATCTAAAATCTTATGGTTTCTGCAGTTATCTATTACATGTATAATGTCTTCCATACTTAAGGTTAGCAACATATCAGGTACTCTCGATTCCTTGATAAGACAGTTCAAAATTCTTGTGAATTAGATATAAGATAATTTTCTTTCAATGCTCTCTCAACTCTTGAATAGTTGAATGTACCATTAATCATTACGACACTTATATCTATCATCATAATATACTTGGTTTCACTCTTGAATACTTCAAGTTAACACTAATGAACATCATGCCAATCATTTAAGATATCTTTCATAATTATCGTAATTAAAATTCATTTTCTTTGAATATAGATATGCCACTCATGGCTGATTGATAATTTATCCATCCAGTCTCGAATTCAGAAAGTACTCAATTATGATTAATCAAAAACATGTAATTAACTATTCCTTCCCAAAATATCATCAATATTAATCATCCCTATAACCAGCAGATGAGTTCATAATCTTACAATATCAATAATGTAAGTTCTACAATTAAGATTCATTATATTCATCCACATTCAAATTCAGATTTAATACCTCAAGATCCATATATCAACTCAATTGCAATATGGACATAATGGTGTTTAGTTATATTAGTCATCAATTGCAATTTTCAATTACTATATCATATTCATATATTCATCTGTCTTTTATTGCATATCCAATTAAAATTTCATCTACCCATATTATTTAAAGGTCTAAAATTGCTACGAATCATTTCCAACAAGTTTAATGGAGCTAAAACCTCTAGAAGCTCCTTGACCTCCCCACTAATCAAGGCTACCAGCTAGGGAGCCCACATAATATTATTGACTTGCGATGGTTCATTCTCAATTCTATCAAACTTGTAATTCAATTAATATCTTGATAAACTTTAAATTTCAAGCTTCCAAAGCATAATTCATGAAATTCCTTGAAAGTCATAATTGTCTCAATGTCATCCAAGTATTTTGCCTAGAGTGTCAATATGCATATATCCCTAAGGTCATAACCTGGGTCCTGTGGGTTATGGGCCCACCACGCTTCCGCTGTGCACTCTGATGCTGCATGTCCTGCATAGACTGCGCCATACCTGAGAGAGCTTGAAGCATCTTGGACTGGAATCGCTGGTGCTCAGTTCCTACTGGGTTGGCAGGGGCCATACCTCCAGTAGTTCCTTGACCCACCGGCTGATCAGCATTACCGGCCAGAGAGTTCTCCTCATACAGTTGGCTCCTAGTATGGCGAGTCATAACTATTTTTTGATAAATTAGATGTGGTTAATATCATCATAAACTAAAGTGTCAGGTGACTCTAAGTATAATGTCATCAAAATATGTTCACTACGTGTTATCATGTCAATATGTCTGTGTCCCTAGGGTCATAAGTTCTCTACCTATTATCATGTCAATGTGTCCGTGTCCCTAGGGTCATAACCTGAGCTCTGATACCATAAAAGCTGTCACGCCCCAGACCCAAAAATTTTGAGCTAGGGTGACAACCCGCCGCGTGCCGGGCACGCAAGGCGTCCTGAAACATGACACTGAGTTCAAGAAAAGCAACAACCTATATATCATTCAAGTCCATGACTTTAATACAATCCATAACTAAAGATTTGGGCTACAAGCCCTACACATAAGCATTACTGTGGTTACATCAACATATGAATCCACTTTATTTTAAATAGAAGCTCCAACGAACCTATGGTTCCTTACACACCATAATAACATAGTCTGGGCATCAAGCCCTACACATAAATACACTGGTATAGCAATAAAACAAAATCTATATTTTATTTGAGTTGAGGTCCATCACTCCAACATGTTATTCTCAAATCTCATGGTTCTGTAGCAAAAACATTATAATATTTTATGAGATTACACTCAGTAAGTAAACCACGTTATACAGTCAAATCATAGCATAGCAATCAATAAACATATAAATGATCTGCATGCATAAACATTTCACAAATACTCAAACATGCAATGTAACTAAACCCATCATTGTTATATTATATCATATGTGTCCCACGGCCCTGCAATGCCCCATAACAAAGTAGAGCTGCGGCGGCACATATAAATATAATTCAAATCATTTGCACTCATCATTGTTGTATTATATCATAGCAAATTATCAGTGCATATAAACAATTCATTGTCATATTATATGTGTCCACGGCCCTGCAATGCCTTATATGAGCACATCCTCTTGATGTGTGGCCTCTACTGCCCTAACAAAGGAGAACCGCGGCGGCACTATCAATATAATTCATTCTTTTGCATTCACAATCACTCCATTATGCAATGTAAGTATTATATCATGCGTGTCCCATGGCCTGCAATGCTCATCTGAGCACATCCTCTAGATGTGTATGGCCATAGCAAAGGAAAACCACGGCAGCACTTATGAATATAATACCAATCATTGCATCCATAACCGCTCAATTATACTATATAAGTAAACCCACTGTTTATACTCTCAATGGTAACTGTAAATGTGACCCACGGCCCTGCAATATCTCCATAGTGTACCAACCAGCATCCCCTTAAAGCATCCCCCTACTGAAAGGTCAAGATACCAGGGTCACGCCAATAATGTACCAACAAGCATTCCCTTAAAGCACCCCCCTACTGAAAGGTCGAGATACCAGGGTCACGCCAATAATGTACCAACAAGCATTCCCTTAAAGCATCCCCCCTACTGGAAGGTCGAGATACCAGGGTCACGCCAATAATGTACCAACAAGCATTCCCTTAAAGCATCCCTCCTACCGAAAGGTCGAGATACCAGGGTCACGCCAAACGTACCAACAAGCATTCCTTAAAGCCCCCCCTACTGAAAGGTCGAGATACCAGGGTCACGCCAATAATGTACCAACAAGCATTCCCTTAAAGCATCCCTCCTATCGAAAGGTCGAGATACCAGGGTCATGCCATGTTGAAATCCACCCGAACATGTGGACGTGTGTGTGGTATGACAGGATAAAGGAGAGCCACGGCGACACATAACAGTACCTCACACACATGCACTCATCATATCATAATAACTCAATATTGCATAAAAGTGGATTATACCTAATGAACAATTGCCTGTAATATATCACATCAATCGTAATAACTGCATCTCTCATGCATAGCAACTGCATCATGCATATAACTGCATCTCTCATGCATAGCATCCACACATGAAATCATGGTACATAAACAGCCATGTATTCATAATATTTATCTACTTACAAATTTAGCCAATAACAATTCTTCATATCACAATTCACAATTAAACTACGCATATCCTGAAACAAATTATTTAATAAACTGATAACTGGCTTATTTACCTCAGTACGTAATCCAACAGGTATAAATAAGCTAGTCAGATGTCTGAGCACCTACAGGATTATTTACACAATTAATTGATTAGCAGGAATATTAAAATGACCCTTAGAATTTTTACCCAGACTAGTTCATGGGCCCTACTTTGGGCTCGAATATCTCCCACTACACACACCCGATTGGGGAAGTAAAAATACCCCAAGAAACTAGAATTCACCAGATTCTAGCCATATAATTATTTTCTAATCCCAGCCCGCAACAGGGCCCAAAAACCAGCCCAAACTTCCTATGCTGCACGGCCAAAAGGCCTGAACCGGCCGGCCCAGCCGGCCCGGTTCAAACAAATCCCACCCGATCCCCTGTTTCGCCGAACAGGGGACGGAGACATGGCCGGCGGCCGGGGCCACCGCCGGCCAAATTGAGGGTGGCCCGACTGCCGGTGGCCGGGCCAGAGCCGACTGCCGCCGCGGCCGGCCGCCAAACCCCCTCCTTCTCCCTCAATTTCCCTCACTCTCTCTAACTCCTCCGCGCGGCACGGAACTGTGCCGGCGGCACGGCCGGCCACCATGGCCGGCCGGACCTCCACCGGACGCACGCCGGCGCCGGTGGAGGCGACAGGCCAAGTCTCGGGCCGAGCGAGGCGGCGAGCACGCCGCCGGGCCCGAACCAACCGCGAAAGCCGGGTTGCCACCGAGCGAGAGGAGGGCCAATTGGCCCTCCCTCTCCTCTCTCTCTCCACCACCACCCCGCCGGACGCCTCCCCCGGCACCGGCGGAGTCGTCGGCCAAGTATCAGGCCCGGCGCGGCGGCGAGCACGCCGCCGGGCCTGAACCAAGGGGGACGACCGGGTTTCCTGCTACACAGTCTCCCGCGCTCACTCTGTATCTCTCTCTGGTTCTCTTTCTCTCTCTCTCAGGCTCTCTCTCTCTCTCTCTGGTTCTCTTTCTCTCTCTCTCAAGCTCTCTCTCTCTGGTTCTCTGAGAGGCAGGGGATTACCTAGAGGGGACGCGAACTCTGAGCACCAGGAGGGAGGGCACCCCCCGCCTTTTTAATGTCATAGCGAGACGCTTCGGTTATGAGATCTGGAGAACCAAAGCGTCATCACTGCGAGCGAAGTGTTACTCAATACATTAAATCAACCCAGACCTGGTTCACATGAACCGGATTAGAATTAACCCAGACCTGGTTCGCATGAACCGGGTTAGAATTAACCTAAACCTGGTTCGTAGGAACCGGATACTACAGATCCATTGTATTAGAGTAGCGAATGATAGACGGAATCAGGAAAAGCCATGAGCCTAATGTAGACATTTTGTCATTTCACTAACCCTTCATCCTTAAACACCCTAGTCTCCTGGCTTTTTCTTGAATGAACGGTTCAAAGTGATCAAGAAAGTTAACCCAATAGGCTTCAAAATCTAGACTGCAATTTTAAACCTGGAATCACTTTTCCCGATATACCACTCTACTGTAGCACATAGACTTCAGTTATACTATACTGTATATACCAAGCGGATGAATTTTTTTTTTTTCCACTTTCGAGTGATAAGATGATACATACTGTAGCACATAGATTTCTCTGCGGATGCCCATGAAAATGAATAAGAAAAAAAGATTAACTAAAAGTCTTGTTCAACAAAGATTTCGGTCAATTAAAAATCTTGTTCGATGAAGATTCTATTTAATTAGTCACATCTTAGAGATGGATGACTTAACATCTTCCAACTTAATGACTAATGAGGGTTCCCATCCTTTATATTGGGGATGAACCAGTAAACAAACTACAATATTCTTATAAACCAACATACTGTTTCGACAAAAGGGTACGGCCCATGCAAAGAACAGAAGGCTCTGAATAAACTATGAAGCTATAAAGCAAGCATAATCATGATAATTTACACTGTCCCTCTAAATATATCATTTAAAATCATATGAAAAGGAAAAGGGACAGACGATATGACTGTATCATTCCCTGTAAATGCACAAGCAATCCATGAAAGCAGCAAAGAGATCTTTTCTTTGACCATGATAGAAATTAATTATAATAATTAAAAAACCTCTTAATATAGCCAAACCTACCCCATAATATATAATATAATATTATTATAATATTAATTATATTATGTTAATAAAAATAATATAAATCAGATTTTTTTTATGAATAAAAAAATTGGTGTGAAAATCTCAATCCAAGATCACTTTATAAGAATAATCTTAAATATTCATTCGCAAGAAAGATATAATTTTGGATGAATCATCTCACGACAAACATTTCTAAAGTGATCAATCAAAATCACTTTTAAAATAATTATTCATTTTTCTTCTGCTCAACAGATCATTAATTAAAATTGACTAGATCCATTGACTCTTAACTTGTTCAGCACCAAGAGAGGAGAGAGGTGGGAAAGAAGGTATGGCTTATGCAAGCAAAAATGATTACTTCCAAAATGTCACCGTAGTGTATCGGAGAGGAATTGCGCCAACGAACGATCCCGTCATCAGCCATTGCGGGAGACGTGGTTGTGGCGCACGTCGACATGATGACCCCGCATCAGAGCTGAAGAAGGAAATTAATATTTCCTAGCTTATAAAGAGGGCTTCCGAGTACTCATGATCAGCAGCAACCACAAGAGTTAGAGACCAGTGAGCGCCAAGATAACTTGATAGTTTATGCTCCCATATTATATATTAGGAAAAGTCTTTGTACACCGTCCCCGGTGCAGCAAGGCCTACGTGGGCTGCACCGCCTCTTCTGATTGGTCCACATGGATCCTACATGGATGACGTGCCGGACGGTATGGCTCTGCTGCGATGTTACGTTTAGAACGTGACGGCCATTTAAAGCGCTTCGCTTTTTTTTAAAATTAGCGTATGGATGAAAATGCCCTTTCCCTCCATCCTAGCATCATTTTACGTTGGATTTCATCTCTGCAAGAAGAACTCTTTCTTCCCCCTCGCTCTGGCTTTCGGATGCTAAGGAATCAGTTGAGCACGAACCTACGCCCTCGCTCTGAGAGTCCGGTCGAAAGAAAATATTTCAGCTTCGAGGCTGGAATATCTGGCAACTGGAGTCTTTGAACAAAAACTTTTGGAGGAAATGTCGTCCACAGCACGAAGTAAAAAGTCCTTCTTCCCACTTCTTTGTAAAGCTCCTTTATTACACCAACTATTTTTTCTAGTTAGATATAGTTAATGCGTAACCAAACCATTTAATGCACGGGTAACTTCCTTAGAACAAAACAGTTATGACATTCTGGGAGTCATAACTGTTTAGAGTTTACTGTTTTGTAAGCACGAATATCATACTCTTTTAACTAGGATGTTATACCTCATGAATTGGGGTGTCGTCAGAGTGTTTCGGTCTATATTCCCCATTATTTTCTGTCCATATAGCTCTAGTGTCGTCATTAAAGCTACGACACCCCTGATATACTATTAAGACATCGTAGTTACAAGCCTACGACACCCATGCTCCAAACAAATGCTGGAAAAAAGTCTCGCAACATCGTAGTTACAACGCTACGACACCATGCTTATAACCTTCGCGATCTTCGTATGTTGATTTCCGGAGTGTCGTAGCTTGTTCTATGGGATGTCTTTAAATGCTAAAGGGTGTGTCATGCTTATAACTGACGCTGGAGAGCAGGCCCGCGACACCCAAGTTATGTTTACCTAAAAAAAGATCTACGATGCCCTAGTTGAAACATTAAGACACCCAAGCGTCAATGCTACGATACCCCGTTTGAAGAATAATCCCTGCGACACCCCGCTTTAACAGTCACGTCATCGATGTCGTTGCCTTAAAGCTAGGGTATCGTCAGATGAGAACTGGGGTGTCATTAATAGCCTGAGTCAGTGATGTTGTCATTCGTGACACCCCAATTGAAACCTCACGACACCCTAGCTCTCATCTGATGACACCCGTGCTTATAATTGACCACGGCGAGAAGGCCCGCCACACCCAAGTTACAAATCTAAGACACCCGTTCACGCTTAGGAGAAAACTTTAGAACATCCCAGGATAAAATTGGTTGAAAAACATTTACGACATCCATGCTCCCTTATCCTTCGGTCTGGCAGCAAACCCAAAAATTACTATAATTTCTTTTTATTCATCACAAAAATAAAGACAAGACGGAAAGAAAAGAAAAAAGTACAGGAGCCCTCACTGGGGCTTGTCATATGCTTCGGTCGTTGCCGAGCTCCCCCCATGCTGCAGGGCTAACTCGGCGATCTAGCATTGGAGGGACGCTACTTGCCCCTCTAGCTGGCTATTAGCCCGACGCAGGACCTCAATCTGTCTTATTGAAACGGTCAGGTATTGCTCGACCGTCCTGTGGAGTCGCTCGCTGTTTGTGAGCGACTCTGCAAAGACCTCCAAATCGATGGTTACCTTGTGCAGCGGCTCCCATGGGGGCCAGTCGATCGCCCCTCGCCTCTAGAAGCCATATAAGTATACAAAAATTTTGGAAGATCAGCTGAAAAGGTGATTAACGATGGCATTCCCCATCATATTTAAGGTACTCCTGGCGGGTGTTTCGATTGCCACGTGACACAGTCTCAGTGGGCGGTCAAAGGAATCGAAGGGTTGCGCCCCCCCCCCCTCGATGAGTTTCGGGGGATGGGGAACAGAAGAGAGGAAGCCAAATACCCGGTTACCGTAGTAAGTTTTATGACGTCCCAAGAGGAAACCTCATGACTCCCCAAGAGGATTTGGATTTCGGCCGAAAATCCTTTGTGACACCCCAGTTGAAACCTCATGATACCCTAGCACCAATGCTACGATACCCATGCTTAGAACTGACCACAGAGAGAAGCCCTGCGACACCCTAGGAGAATTGGATTTCGGCGAAACTCCTTCGAGACACCCCAGTTGAAGCTCACGACACCCTAGCTTTAAGGCGATGACACCCGTGCTTAAAACTGACCAGGAGAGAACCCCCGCGACACCCCTTGTCGAATTCGGTCGAAACTCCTTCGCGACACCCCAGTTGAAATCTCACGACAACCTAGCACCAATGCTATGACACCGTGCTTAGAACTAACCGCGCAGAGAATCCCCGCGACATCCCAGGAGAATTGGATTTCGGCCGAAACTCCTTTGAGACACCCCAGTTGAAAGCTCAACACCCTAGCTTTAAGGCGACGACACCCGTGCTTAGACTGACCATGGAGAGAATCCCCGCGATACCCCAGGAGAATTGATTTTGGCCGAAAATCCTTCGAGACACCCCGTTGAAACCTCATGACACCCTAGCTTTAAGGCGACGATACCTGTGCTTAAAACTGACCACGGAGAGAACCCCCACGACACCCCTTGTTGAATTCGGCTGAAACTCCTTCGCGACACCCCAGTTGAAATCTCACGACACCCTAGCCCCAATGCTACGACACCCGTGCTTAGAACTGACCGTGCAGAGAATCTCTGCGACACCCCAGGAGAATTGGATTTTGGCCAAAACTCCTTCGAGACACCCCAGTTAAAAGCTCACGACACCCTAGCTTTAAGAGACGACACCCGTGCTTAGAACTAACCACGGAGAGAATCCTCGTAACACCCCAGGAGGATTGAATTTCGGCCAAAAATCCTTCGTGACACCCCCAGTTGAAACCTCACGACACCCTAGCACCAATGCTACGACACCCGTGCCTTAACAGTCAACCCACAGGTGTCGTCGCCTTAAAGCTAGGGTGTCGTCATATGAGAATTGGGGTGTCGTATTATTTTAACCTTCGTGTTCTAATCCTTTGTCAGCATATATTGACAACTAAATATATGGATATCATTGTTCATGACTGCGTGCCTATATTTCCACAGTTGATGCTGAAATTGTAGATCGGAAAGAAATCGATAACACTCCCGCCGTGCACCTTCACCCGTCACTCCAAATGCAGTGGATGATACTGTAGTTCCTCAAACTGGAATGGAATTCAATTCAGCAGATGATGTATATACGTTCTACAATGGATACACGAAATGAGTTGGTTTTGGAATCACAACAGTGTGTAGCAGGGCCAACAACAAAAAACAACTTTGCTTCAAGCACCTGGCGTGTTGGAGGCAAGGAAAATCTAGAAAAACAGAGAAGAGTATGAATCATAGGGATACTAGGAAAGTTGATTGTATGGCATCCATAAAAGCAAGACTGAATGCTACAAGTGGTAAGTGGATATTGGATGAGGTTTCTCTAGAACATAACCATGGGATGTCCATAACATCAACTGGTTATCTACGGTCGCAGAGGAGGATCAGCACACCAGAGAAGGCAGAGATCAGCAATTTACATGCCGTGAATGTTTCGACACTCAGATATACTCTGCCATAGCAAGGAGAAAAGGGGGCAGAAGATAATTGGATTTCACCGAGAAGGATGCTCGTAACTTCATTTGTCGCGAACGTTAGTCTAAGCTGAAAGAAGAAGATGCTCAGTCGATGGTAATTCATTTCGCCGAAATGCAACTCAGAAATCCCAAATTCTTCTATACCTTAGGCCTCAATGATAATGGTCATCTGAGGTCTATCTTCTGGATTCATCCAAGGTCAAGATTGGCATGCACATACTTCGGTGATGTTCTAAGCTTTGACTCAATGTACTTGACAAACAGATATCAAATGCTTTTTGTCCATTCGTCGGGGTCAACCATCATGGACAGTCCACCTTGTTTGGATGCGCATTGTTGTCTGATGAGAGTACTGAGACATATAAATGGGTTTTTCAGGCATGGCTGGATGCAAATGGTGGTCAAGCACCTATTGCCATAATAACTGACCAAGATAAGGCAATCGAGGCTACTGTCAAAGAAGTTTTTCCTAACACACGACATCGATTTTGTCTTTGGCATATATTGAAGAAGATACCTAAAAAGATTGGCCACATTTGCATGGCAAATCCCAAGTTTATGGTTGATTTTGATGAGGCGATATATAATTCCTTGACCATACAGTCATTCGAGGAAAGGTGGGCACATGTTATGGAGAAATATAAAGAATGCAAGTCTATAGATTGGTTCAATGTCCTTTACGAATGTCAAGATAAATGGGTCCCAGTTTACCTAAAGGATACATTCTTCGCAGGTTTGTATGTCAATGTCTTTGGTTCATGTTCGCTTTCAACGTTTTTTTTGCTGACAAAATTATGAACAGGGATGTCATCTTCACAAAGGAGCGAGGGCATAAATCACTTCTTCAATGGGTTTGTAAATTCGAAGACTACACTAACGGAGTTCATAGGTAAGTACGAAGATGCCTTGGAAAAAAGATACGAGGCCGAAAATGAGGAAGATAATAGGACGTTGCAAACGATTACTTTCCTAAAGACATCATCACCTTTTGAGAGAGAAGCTGCAGGAAGGTATACAAGGCGTTTTTAAAAAATTTCAGAATGAGATCCTTGAAATGGCTGCATCAAATACTAAATTGATCAAGGAAGCTGGCTACTATTGTGTATATTCTGTAAAGTCCTACGAAAGGATTGAAGTCGATGGAATCGGCAAGGAGATGATCAAAGATTATATCGTGTCATACGATAGAAATTTTGAGGATGTCCAATGCCAGTGCCGATCCTTTCAGTTCAAGGGGTACCTGTGTAGGCATGCCTTGTTGGTTCTTCATCAAAGTGACGTATTTCGATTACGAGATAAATACTTCTTGAAGAGATGGTGCAAGGACATGAAATACCAATTCGACGAATTCGACTGCAATACTGAAGGTTATGATAAAAGCACATGAAAATCACAGTACGCAGTGACAATTTTTTAATTGAAATGTCTTAATATATGTTTTCATTAATATTATGTTATTGATTGTAGATATAGTTTGCTGAGTCATCGGATGATGAAGCTCGCAGAGATAGCCTCCATGTCTGAAGATGCATTTAATGTGGTGATGGATGGTCTATCACCTATATTCAAAATTACCGTGGATGCCAACTGCGCAGCTAAGCCAGGTACAGAGCTTGTAATTAAAGATCCTGAACAAATTAGGATGAAAGGTCGCCCAAGAGAGAACAGATTAAAGAGTGGAGTCGAGAAGAAGTTAAAAAGATCAAGAAAAATCTGGTCAAGGAAAGAGCTGCTTCAAGCAACAGGCAGACTTGTATGCAGTCAATTAATACCGAAGAGGACAAGGAAAGAATTGTACCGCCCTCTGAAACTTTGATGGACGAATTTGATGCTTATGTATTGAGTCAACTTACATAGGAGCATATATAAAACACGGTTCTAAAAAGGGTGTCTTGGTCGCAAATGAAGTGCTTTCTAACTAGGGGTCTTTTTCAGTCAAATGAAGTGATTTTAGCGCGATGACACCCCAGCCTGGGCTAACGACTCCCTAGCTCTGGCACGGCGACACCCGAAAGGCGAAATCCTACGACATCCCAGTGCTCACAAAGGACATGGAAGCTTTTAGCACGATAACACCCCAGCCTGGGCTAACGACTCCCTAGCTCTAGCGCGGCGACACCCGAAAGGCGAAATCCTACGACATCCAGTGCTCACGAAAGGACACGGAGCTTTTAGCGCGATGACACCCCAGCCTGAGCTAACGACTCCCTAGCTCTGGCACGGTGACACCCGAAAGGCGAAATCCTATGACATTCTAGAAGTAACAAAAAGACACCGAAGCTTCTAGCGCAACGACACCCCAGCCTAGGCTAACGACTCCCTAGCTCTGGCACGGCGACACCCGAAAGGTGAAATCCTATGACATCCCAGTGCTCATGAAAGGACACGAAGATTTTAGCGCAACGACACCCCAGCCTGGGCTAACGACTCCCTAGCTCTGGTGCGGCGACACCCGAAAGGTGAAATCCTACGACATCCCAGAAGTAACAAAAAGACACCGAAGCTTCTAGCGCGACGACACCCCAGCCTGGGCTAACGACTCCCTAGCTCTGGCGCGGCGACACCCGAAAGGGGAAATTCTATGACATTCCAGAAGTAACAAAAAGACACCAAGATTTTAGCGCGATGACACCCCAGCCTGGGCTAACGACTCCCTAGCTCTGGCGCGGCGATACCGAAAGGCAAAATCCTACGACATCCCAGAAGTAACAAAAAGACACCGAAGCTTTTAGCGCGACGAGGACACCCCTGTTCTCAATATAAAATTTGTGCATTTGCATTAAATCTAAATCAATGTTAATATGAATAAATTACATTCAATTATCATTCAAAGAAGAATTAAAAAATTAAGAATATTTTTCGACAATGTCGCTGGTCTTTTTGTTCAGGCCCTCTCTCAATATCGCCGCAGCTAATTATCGCCGGTAATCTCTGACTTCGTCATCCGTGAAATCCATCTTCATATTAGGATTGTCTCGTCGAGCAAGACATTCCATGTATCTCAGACAGTATAGGCCGCAATCCAGCGATCCGCTCAGTTGGCTTGGGCAATCCGAAATCTCTTCCATCGGCCAAGTCATCGCTTCCTGCTTATCGCAGTAGATATGGAAAATGTGGCCAAGAATTGTATGCCATTTTGCAGCAGTGGTCTTGTACTTGGTGTTGCGTTTCATTGAATTCAGGTGCATGAACACCTTTCTTTCCATGTCGGTAGCAACCAAATGCCAGTGCGAGTTATCGGAGTTTATTATGGTGAAAAGAAACCGAATTTGGGCCTTATCTTCATCGGATACATTGTCAAATATCAAGGCCCCAGATGATCCAGTGAGTTCTTCAGCAGTTGATGAAGAAGTCAGACACATAGCGAGAACGAATACTGATGCAAATAGGCACTTATGGTATCGGTCCGGATGCTCTGTCCAGTTGCGCATCAGAAACTCCTGGCCGGCATCAATTATCTGCCAATGCAATGTGTTGACCCGATTATTAATTTTGATGATTAATAAAGGAATTGAGTATATTTATTTGATTACTAATGGATTTGAGAAGTGTTTCAGGAGTTAAAAGTATTTGATCGATTTAAAGGAATTAAGAAATAAGTTTTGAATCAATTGCAAAACTTCAATTTCAAAGTTTCAGGACCTGGAGTCGACACCTAGAATTCCTGGAGCCGACCCCATGGCCAATCAAATTTTGTCTGATTTTTTGATACTGCCTGGAGCCTGACACCTAGAGTTTCGGAGCCGACACCCAGAGTTTCGGAGTCGACACTTACAGTATATGGAGCCGACTCCGATGCGGGAACAGAACGTTGATTTTTTGAGCATCCTGAGCCGACACCTACAGTATTCGGGAGCCGACACCTGACGATGGCGAGCCGACACTTACTTTTTCGGAGCCGACTCCTCAACGAACTCAAAATTTCTATTTTTAAAAAATGATTTGGAGCCGACACCTGAAAAGTTGGAGCCGACTCCAACCTGACTGGGACGAAAAATTTAAATTGCCAGATCAGCTCTAACGGTAATATTTCCTTTTTACCTAATTTCTAACGGATATATTTTGTTTTCAGGTACACTCCTACGGCTAGTTTCCTTCCCAAAATGGATTAAAATAAATCTATAAAAAGGGAAAACACCCGTTTGAAAAGCGACGAAAAAAGAATGGAAAATAGAAATATTTCAAATCAAAAATCCAAGAAAGTTTGAGCCTGAAACTTAAGAGAAAAGCTTTCAAACTCAAATCCTTCCACTCCAAAAAGCTCAAAGAGGAATCCAAGGCGCCAAATTCAAATATTCGGTGGATTTCCCAAATTGAAGAAAAAGCTCTGTTTCTTCATTTCCAATCTTCTCAACTGCAACGACTGTGAAGGATTAAAGCTGAGGCTTGATTCATCATTCCAAAGGAGAAGAGGAAAAGAAGAAAAGAAGAAAAGCTCAAATCCAATCATATCCAAACAGGCTTTTCTAAACTTGTTTACTTTATTTTGAATATTTGCTCAACTAAAGAGCTGTGAATCATTGTAAAACATTCTTATATTTGTTTGTGCTAGTTCTATCAAGGGGATTGAACTAGTTGAGGTTGTTAACCTTGGGTCAAGCTAGATTAGCTTGAGTTTAGGGTTTTGTGCTGGTGAGCCCGGAAAACCGGCTGGGTTCGTTGTGATCCCGGGGGAAAAACAATAAGTTGTGAGTTGTGCTCTTGTAAAACAACTCGGCTGTAATCTAGTTGATTATAGTGTGGACCCAAGTGAGTCTTGGGAGTGGATGTAGGTGTTGGATACACCGAACCACTATAAAATCCTTGTGTTTATCGTGTATTCATTTTCTCTATCTTTATCTCCTTGTTTGTGCTTTATATTTGCATTGCACTTAATTTCATTTAACTTAAAGCTAATAGTTTTCAAAAGGTTTAAATTTTTTAAAGAACCCAATTCACCCCCCCTCTTGGGTTGCCATCTGGGCCAACAATTGGTATCAGAGCAAGTGCTCATTCGAATTTGATCACACGATCAAGAGCTAAAGATCCAAATGGCAGCTCAAGTTGGATCATTTGCCGAAGGTCATTCTACGAATAGACCTCCCTTGTTTAATGGTTCCAACTATTCATATTGGAAAGCAAGAATGAGGATATTCATTCAAGCTTCTGATTATGAATTATGGGGTGTTATAGCTAATGGACCTAGTACACCCACACACATTGTTGATGGCACTATTGTTCCTAAGCCCGAAAGGGATTGGAATGATAATGATAGAAAAATGGCTCAGCTCAATGCAAAGGCCATGAATGTCTTATATTGTTCTTTAGATGCTAATGAATTTAATCGCATTTCTACATGTAATTTCGCAAAAGAGATTTGGGATAGATTAGAGGTTACCTATGAGGGTACAAACCAAGTAAAAGAATCTAAAATAAATATTCTTGTTCATAAATATGAGTTATTTTGCATGGAGCAAACTGAAACTATAGCTTGCATGTACACTATATTTACCGATATTGTGAATGGTTTGAAAAGTCTTGGAAAAACCTATACTAATTCTGAACTTGTTCGCAAAATTCTTAGGTCACTTCCAAGGACTTGGGAAGCAAAGGTGACAGCAATCCAAGAAGCTAAGGACCTCAACACATTACCCCTAGAGGAGCTACTTGGATCCTTGATGACTCATGAGCTAACCATGAAACAACATCAAGAGGAGGAAGTCAAGAAAAAGAAGACTATAGCTCTTAAGGTTGCAGAAAATGAGAAAGCTGCAGTGATAGTGAAGAAGATGATGATGAGACAGCTCTTCTAGCAAGAAAGTTCAAAAAATTCATGAGAAGAAAGAGACCCTTCCACAAGAAGAAATCTGGATTTAAGATGGAAGGAGAAAAAGAAAAGGAAAAGGACAAGGACAAAGAGAAAGACCCCTTGATTTGTTATGAATGTAAGAAACCGGGGCACTTTAGATACGATTGTCCTCAACTAAAGAAGACTTTCAAGAAGAAGAAGAAAGCCTATGTTGCAACTTGGAGCGACAGCGATGAATCCTCATCGAGGAAGAACAAAAAGAAGTTGCCAACATTTGCTTCATGGCAAATGAGGATGATGAGGTAAGTTCTGAAAACCATAATGATGATTTTGCTTTCGATGAATTATTTGAAGCTTTCAATGAATTAGTAGATGACTTTAAAATTTTGAAAAAGAAATACAAATCTTTGAAAAATGATAGCTAAATTTTTATCAAAGAAAAAGACAATCTTACTAATGAAATTAAAATGCTGAAATTTGAAAAAGAAAATTTGACAAAAGAAAAAGAATCAATTTCAATGAAAATGATAAATTAAAGAAGGAAGTTGATAAATATAAAAGCATTGTTGATAAATTTACTTATAGTTCTGAAAAACTTAATTTATTGTTAAGTAATCAAAGAGCTATATATGATAAAGCTGGTTTAGGATATAGACCTAACTTAAAACAAAAATTTGTCAAAAACTTTTTAGAAAAGAACAAATAGAGATAATGTTACATGTCATATTGTAACAAGAAAGGCCATAAATCTTTTGAATGTAACATGAGAAATAGTAACAAAAATTTAAGTAGTAAAGGCAAGAAAATTTGGGTTCCCAAAGGAAACAATTTTTTATGCTACTAACCATGAAGGACCCAAGAAGGCTTGGGTACCTAAATATAAGACTTAATTATTTTTGCAGGAGTGTCTTGCGGCCAAAAGATCAAAGCAAAAGTGGTATCTCGATAGTGGCTGCTCAAGACACATGACGGGTGACAAGGATCAATTCATCACCCTTGAGAGCAAAAGAGGAGGAGTTGTTACATTTGGTGACAATGGCAAAGGCCAAATCATGGGGTTTGGTAAAATTCAAATAACTCCCTCCACATATATTGAAAATGTCTTATATGTTAATGGTTTAAAACATAATCTAATAAGTATTAGTCAATTATATGATAAAGGTTTTAAAGTATCATTTGAAGCATCTATATGCATTGTCTCTAATCCCATTGATAATAGCATTATTTTTATTGGAAATAGAAATGGCAATGTATACTTGATTGATTTAGACAATTTGTCTACTAGTAATCATTGCTTAGTTGCTAATAATGCTAATATGAATGAGATTGGTTGGTTATGGCATCGTAGATTAGGTCATGCAAGCACACACCTTATTTCAAAATTAATTAGAATGGATTTAGTAAAAGGACTTCCACAACTAGATTTTGAAAATAACAAAATTTGCGATGCATGTCAATTTGGAAAACAAACTAGAAATTCTTTCAAAACTAAAAATATTGTTTCCACTTCTAGGCCACTTGAACTACTTCACATGGATCTTTTTGGACCTACTAGAACCACAAGTCTAGGAGGAAAGAAATATGGTCTTGTGATTGTAGATGATTACTCTAGATACACTTGGGTATTGTTTTTAGCACATAAAGATGAGACCTTTCCATTATTTTTGAAATTCTTCAAGAAGGTCACAAATGAGAAAAACAACACCATAGTGTCTCTAAGAAGTGATCATGGCACTGAATTTGAAAATCATTTATTTGAAAACTTTTGCATAGAAAATGGCATCCATCATAATTTTTCAGCACCTAGAACACCACAACAAAATGGAGTAGTTGAAAGGAAAAATAGAACCTTAGAAGACATGGCCCGTACCATGCTATGTGAAAGCAACCTACCAAAATACTTTTGGGCGGAAGCTATAAACACGGCGTGCTACATTCTTAATAGAGCTTTAATTAGGCCAATCATTAAGAAAACTCCTTATGAACTATGGAATAATAGAAAACCAAACATAAGTTACTTTCATGCATTTGGTTGTAAATGTTTCATTCATAATAATGGTAAAGATAATCTAGGAAAATTTGATGCAAAATCTGATGAAGGCATTTTCTTAGGATATTCAACATCTAGTAAAGCTTATAGAGTATTTAACAAGAGAAACTTAATTATAGAAGAATCTATTCATGTAATCTTTGATGAATCTTTAGCGTCGAGTTCTGAAAAGATTGATGATGAGGAAGATACAAACATTCTAGAAAGAGACATTGAAAAATTGAATATAGATGTATCTTCAGATCATGAACAAGAAGCTAAAGATAATGATTCTCCTAATATTGATGTAGTTGATGCAAATCATAATGATGTAGATCTTCCTAGAGACTGGAGATATGCCTATGGTCATCCTAAAGAATTAATTATAGGGGATCCATCTCAAGGAGTAAGAACTAGATCATCAATGAGAAACATCAATAATCATCTTGCATTTGTATCTCAAATTGAACCTAAAACTATTGAAGAAGCAGAAAAAGATAATAATTGGATGTTAGCTATGCAAGAAGAATTAAATCAATTTACTAGGAATAATGTTTGGACTCTTGTAGATAGACCTAAAGATCATTCTGTTATAGGATCAAAATGGGTATTTAGAAATAAATTAGATGAAAATGGCATAGTAATTAGAAACAAAGCTAGATTAGTTGCAAAAGGATATAATCAAGAAGAAGGAATTGATTTTGATGAAACTTTTGCACCTGTAGCTAGACTAGAAGCAATTAGATTATTACTTGCATTTGCATGTCATATGCATATCAATTTATTTCAAATGGATGTTAAAAGTGCATTTTTAAATGGATTTATAAATGAGGAAGTTTTTGTTGAACAACCACCTGGTTTTGAAGATCATGAATTTCCAAATCATGTTTTTAAATTACACAAAGCACTATATGGTTTAAAACAAGCACCTAGAGCTTGGTATGAAAGATTAAGTAAATTTCTAATTGAAAATGATTTCATAAGAGGAAATGTTGATAAAACACTATTTTTGAAAAGAAAAGACAAGGATTTATTAGTAGTACAAATATATGTTGATGATATTGTATTCGGTGCTACTAACAATTTGTTATGTCAAGAATTTGCTAAGTTGATGCAGGGTGAGTTTGAAATGAGTATGATGGGAGAACTCAACTTCTTCCTAGGACTTCAAATCAAACAAAGCAAAGAAGGAATTTTCATCAATCAAGCCAAATACACAAAAGAATTGCTCAAGAAGTTTGGAATGGAGTCAATCAAACCACTTGGAACTCCTATGAGTCCTGCATGCAAGTTGGACAAAGATGAAGATGGTAAGAAAGTAGATCAAAATATTATAGAGGTATGATCGGATCTCTTCTTTACTTAACAGCCAGTAGACCAGATATAATGTTTGCTGTATGTTTATGCGCTAGATTTCAATCTGAACCTAAAGAATCTCACTTAATTGCTGTAAAAAGAATATTAAGATATTTAAGTGGAACTAAAAATGTAGGTTTATGGTATTCTAGAGACTCAACATTAAACTTGATTGCTTATTCTGACTCTGATTATGCTGGATGTAAATTAGATAGAAAAAGTACAAGTGGAGCATGTCAATTCTTAGGTAGTAACTTAATCTCTTGGTTTAGCAAAAAGCAAAATTCGGTTGCATTATCTACTGCTGAAGCAGAATATGTTGCAGCTGGAAGTTGCTGTGCTCAAATCCTTTGGATTAAGAGACAACTTGAAGATTATGCATAACACTTGATAAAACTCCAATTAGATGTGATAACACAAGTGCAATAAATCTAACTAAAAATCCAATTCAACATTCAAGAACAAAACACATCGAAAATAGATATCATTTTATAAGAGAACATGTAGCTAATAATGAAATTTGTCTTGAATATATTAATACTGAAGAACAATTAGCTGATATATTTACAAAACCTTGAGTGAAGAGAGATTTTGTTATCTTAGAGGTGAATTAGGGATATGTAACCCTTTGGATTGATTTTGAAACATTAAGGAATGACTTTCTAGATCTATATTAATTTCTTGATATTCCCTTCATAATTCTAAGGACAAATTATCTAGTCATCTGAGGTATTTGATTCTTAATACTCCAAAATTTTATCAAGATTTTATAAAATATATTTTGATGAGTTTCAGATGGTTGAATTTCAATTATTTTTCTCTGAAACTGTCATTGGAGTCAACACCTCAGAATGAGGAGTCGACACCTCTGACTGTGTCGCTCTCGGTCCCTGACCTTGGAGCCGACACCCGTGTAAGTGGAGCCGACTTCAGTTCGAGCGCTGACTGTGTTAGCGATTTGGAGTCGACACCCGACTTTGCGGGAGTCGACACCTGGGAATCAAAAATTGATTTATTAGGGCAGAGTCGATACCTCGTCATTTCATTACTCTTCGAATCCTCCACCAAATCCCTTCAAAACTCTTCCAAAACCTTCCCATCTCTAATTCCACTTCTCCCAAGCCTTCCTACGGATCCAATGGCGCCTAAGAGGAGAGGATTGGTGATTGGAGCGACCGTGGTGATCGGGAAGCGTTCCGTGAGGCGACCCATCCGTGAGCCATCTCCAAGTGATGATTCCTCCACCGATTCCGACAATCCTAACGCCACTTCACCTCAGGTAGATACCCTAGCAGGGAGGGTAATCACTATGGGAAGAAAAGTTGATTTTGAACTTTTTGAATCCGAAGGTTTTTGATTGGTAGGCAAATTAAGGAGCTTGGATGGGATAAAGTATGTTCTCTTGATGTTCCCACATACCCAGCACTAGTAAAGGAATTTTACTTTAATTTAGCAAGAGGAGATGGTGGTTTAGTAAGCACTGTTAGAGGAAAATGGATTCACCTTACATTTCACAAATTAGGAAATCTCCTGAGCATCCCCATTACTGGATTAGCTGCTGATGTGCACAGTGAGAGATCAGCTGCCCTATCAAGGATGTTAGGGAGAGAGGTTACTGAATTTGAGGAAATCAGGGCTAATCAGCTGCCCTTGGAATTAAGGTTATTACACAACATTTGCAGCAGAATTTTTTTCCGAAGACCGGACGTTTTGAGTATGTCCCGAGCGGGACATTGTTGTGATGGATAGTGTATTGACCGGTCAGCCCATTAATCTAGCTGCTATGATGATATTTTACATGGCCGAGGCTGGAGGAAAGAGAAGATCGTCACTACCCTACGGCATGATCTTAACTATGGTATTCAGAAGCCAAGGGGTTGTAATTTTGGATAATGAACCCTCCAAGAGCCTGAGACACACTGATTATTATAGTTTGGCCACTTTGCATCGGATGGGATTTGTTAAAATTAATGGTCAGTAGGAAAGGAAAGGGAACTTGGATGAGAGAGTCCCCGAGCCTAGACATTCTATATCTTGTGAGGCTGGTCCGTCTATGAGGATTCCATCTCCACATCCTAGTAGTCCTGCTCCTGCTCCTGTTCCAGTACCAGTGATTCCATCTACTTCATCTACTTCATCAGTCGGATTTTCAGACCTTCAGTTAGAGCAACTTAGAAGTCTTCTTGCTGCTCAGAAGGATGAATTGAAGACTGAGTTTGACAATAAATTTATGAATCTCAAAGAAACTCTTTATTCATTAGATGATCGGATTGCCAAAATTGAATCAACTCTTAGCTCTTCTACTGTATCTTTAAGTGGTGATTTGAAGAACATTTTTGAAGAACTTAAAGACATATGTGGAGATTCTGAAACCTATTCAAAGAGCAATGCCGAGTTACAAGATAAAATTGTCACTGCTTGTACGTTTGTTGATGAAAGACTAAAAGACTACGTCAAGCTTCAGACTGAAGGAATGCAGAAGATTGTAGATCATTTAACAAGGATTATTAGAACAAATATATGATCTTCATGTAATGATGTAATGAATTTTGATGTAATGGAAATACAATTTGATGTAATGAAAGTTTTAATTTTGTTTTGATGTAATGAAAGTTTTTGATATGATGATGTGCAGTTAAATGTAATGTCAAAGTTCAATTCCATTTTGTAATACTTTTGATGCAATGAAATTACCTTTTGATCTATCAATTTGATCTTTTGACTTAACTTCTCTTTAGCTTTTTGTTGATTACAAAAAAGGGGAGAAAGTTATGTCGTATATGCATTGATTAGTGATTTGATTGGAATTCAATTAAAGCCTATTTGATTGATTAATTTAATTGAAGAATATGTTGTATATGCATTGATTGGTTATGCTTTAATTGGCATTTATTTAGTATCAAACAACTTTGTATCAAGTGATTTTGGGATATGCATTAATCTATTAAGCTTTAGTGAAAATTGGAATGACTAAATTCTAAGTATCAAACACGAATAATTGATAATTTGAACTTCATAGGGGGAGCTACCTTATTCAGGGGAGCTTACTTATGAGGATCACTCTCTTGAAAAGTTTAATTTAAAAATACTATGTATATACTCAATGTTTTTATAATCATCAAAAAGGGGGAGATTGTTGACCCGATTATTGATTTTGATGATTAATAAAGGAATTGAGTATATTTATTTGATTACTAATGGATTTGAGAAGTGTTTCAGGAGTTAAAAGTATTTGATCGATTTAAAGGAATTAAGAAATAAGTTTTGAATCAATTGCAAAACTTCAATTTCAAAGTTTTAGGACCTGGAGTCGACACCTAGAATTCCTGGAGCCGACCCCATGGCCAATCAAATTTCTATCTAATTTTTGATATTGCCTGGAGCCGACACCTAGAGTTTTGGAGCCGACACCCAGAGTTTCGGAGTCGACACTTACAGTATATGGAGCCGACTCCGATGCGGGAACAGAACGTTGATTTTTTGAGCATCCTGGAGCCGACACCTACAGTATTCGGGAGCCGACACCTGATGATGGCGAGCCGACTTACTTTTTCAGAGCCGACTCCTTAACGAACTCGGAAATTTCTATTTTTGGAAAAACGATCTAGAGCCGACACCTAAAAGTTGGAGCCGACTCCAACCTGACTGGGACAAAAATTTAAATTGTCAGATCAGCTCTAACGGTAATATTTCCTTTTTACCTAATTTCTAACGGATATATTTTGTTTCCAGGTACACTCCAACGGCTAGTTTCCTTCCCAAAATGGATTAAAAGAAATCTATAAAAAGGGGAAAACACCCGTTTGAAAAGCGACAAAAAAGGGAAAAATAGAAATATTTCAAATCAAAAATCGAGAAAGTTTAAGCCTGAAACTCAAGAGAAAAGCTTTCAAACTCAAATCCTTCCACTCCAAAAAGCTCAAAGAGGAATCCAAGGCGCCAAATTCAAATATTCGGTGGATTTCCCAAATTGAAGAAAAAGCTCCGTTTCTTCCATTTCCAATCTTCTCAACTACAACGACTGTGAGGGATTAAAGCTGAGGCTTGATTCATCATTCCAAAGGAGAAGAGGAAAAGAAGAAGAAGAAAAGAAGAAAAGCTTAAATCCAATCATCTCCAAACAGGCTTTTCTAAACTTGTTTACTTTATTTTGAATATTTGCTCAACTAAGGAGCTGTGAATCATTGTAAAACATTCTTATATTTGTTTGTGCTAGTTCTATCAAGGGGATTGAACTAGTTGAGGTTGTTAACCTCGGGTCAAGCTAGATTAGCTTGAGTTTAGGGTTTTGTGCTGGTGAACCCGGAAAACCGGCTAGGTTCGTTGTGATCCCAGGGGAAAAACAACAAGTTGTGAGTTGTGCTCTTGTAAAACAACTCGGCTGTAATCTAGTTGATTATAGTGTGGACCCAAGTGAGTCTTGGGAGTGGATGTAGGTGTTGGATACACCGAACCACTATAAAATCCTTGTGTTTATCGTATATTCATTTTTTCTATCTTTATCTCCTTGTTTGTGCTTTATATTTGCATTGCACTTAATTTCATTTAACTTAAAGCTAATAGTTTTCAAAAGGTTTAAATTTTTTAAAGAACCCAATTCACCCCCCCCCCTCTTGGGTTGCCATCTGGGCCAACACAATGTAAACCGATTAATATAATTCTAAAATCAACAACTAGAACAGGTTTCTTGATATACTTACATCATCTATTATCATTTCATTGTTAATGAGATCGTGAAGATTGTTCCTTGTTACAACGCCAGAAAACATATTGGTGTAGATGATCTCGTCGGTTAGTCGTTCGCTTAAAAAATTTTAATAATTATTTGGTCATCTTCGACCGTTGTGTTGGGCTTTGACGTGCCCACTGTCTTCGCCGACTTTTTAGGACGGGTTGTCTCATAAGAATCTCCGACGACCTTGGATGCCTTACGCTTCCTCGGCTCTTTTTTAACCCTCCTAATAAGCGAAGGCACTCCAACGATTTCTATGTCGAAATCATCACCCTTTGGGTCAGGGGTGCCAAGTTTATTATCGGATTTGGACTCCTCTTTATTTTCATTCCCATGCTCTGTTTTATCATCCAATGAATCCCCCTCCAATCTCTTCTCTTCTGCTTTTGCATTCCCCGTCTCAGTTGGACACTCGGGTGAATGGTCCTCCTCCATCTTATTCCTCCATTACCAGGCTCGCGGAGGACCAATTCCAGGGAATGCCCTTCTCTGTTTTCCCGTCTCCCTTGTCCTCCTCATTTCTTGCATTACTTTCTTTTCTGATCAGTGAACCGAGGAGGCTCTCAGCAATGGACAACCTATGCCTGACATCGTTGAGTTGATCCTTAACGCACTCTAATTCAGTCCTCAACTCGGCACATCCTGCGCAGCTATATGTTGGTTGAGGGGCGCAGCTATTGTTGGTTGAGGGGATGCTACTGTTTACTGAGTGAGAAGCCAGCGCTCTTCTGATAGTGGTACAGTAGCTCCCTTCATCTGCAACGCAAGTTGATAACAAATTAATATTAAGTAAAAATATTGACACATTAAGTTAAAAAATATGGTCAGAGCAATGGAGCAATGTACTAGCTTACCAAGTCGTGAGGCTGCAAGTCGGCAACCCGAACCGACTGGATCTTCATTTGGTGGTCATACCACTTCAATAGCCGGGGCAGTTTATCAGGATATGCTGGTGCTCGCATTGATGTATGCTCGAGGAACCACGCCTGAACATGATATTTTTTGGATATTAAATAATGTAATATTAACAAAGAAATTATACTAAGAACACTATTTCTGCGCCTCAATAATCCTTACCACCAGTGCTGCCGAGCATCCGAACAGGGTAGGCTGCCTCCTAACTTTTTTTGCATTCTTTGAGTGGACCAGCTCCTCGGAACGCAAGCAAGCAGCTATTTCTGGGAGAGCTAGAACAATCAACTCCTTCAATGCCGAAAGTCGATGCTATCCAGTTGACTTAAGTCATCCAAGTGCTGGATGAGATACCGTGGACATCTCTGATTAGACTTTGGAGCCAAAAACATGGCCAACATGTAGGCGATCCAAAGTCGGACGGTGTCCTTGACATCCTCCTGTGCCTTAGATGATCGGAGTTGAAATATTAACTTCTCCAAACCTGCTTGACGAAGATCTAAACCGTGGCCAAAACGTTTGAACAACCTTCCGTTGAACAATTGGCTGGATGTGTCGATCTTTTTCATATGAGCTGAAAGACCCAGAATGAGTGCGACTTCGTCGGTACTGAATAAAATTGGCTTTCTGCAGAAAATGAACTCGTCGCCTCCATTGTGACATCTTATGATGTCTGCTAGCAGTCGCCCATCGACTGTGAACGTCTGCATGTCGACGAAGGCACCAAATGGGGTCCTTCAAATAAGTTTTGTATGCCGTCTAGTGAACCCCATCCTCCAAACCTTCTCAACGTATACGGTCGGCCTGCAACTATTCTTAAAAAGCTGGGAAGCCTTCACTGGGGGGACTGGAACAATTTTCATGTCAACTGAAACAGGGTGTAAGACATAAGACATACTTGTCATGAAAATTTAAAGATGATGTCATAATATTTTAACATGTGATAAACATACCTGAAGGAGCCGCATCCTCATTCGAATGAAGAACGATGTCCTTGCGTTGTTCCAACATTTTCTTTGTCTGGTTCTTCCTTGTTCGCGGTCTTCATCCACAAACGAAAGCACTCATCTCCATGAATGAAGTAGATGGAAGAAAGAACTATGGAAGAAATTTAGGATACCAGTGGCTTCTCTAGCAAGAACGAAGGATGGCTTCGCAAGCAAAAGGATGGCTTCTCGAGCAATAGACGAAGGACCTCTAGGGATTATGGCGACCTCAGAGAAATACGAAAGGACACCAGGATCGCCACGATCACATCACACTGACACGCAAAAACCCATAGGAACTGGCCACATTTTACAACTTTTCTCGAAAAGATGGTATAGCTGAGTTACTAGGGTGTCGTCGAATTACTACTAAGGTGACGTCAAAATTCCCACCTTGTTCAAATATATCGTAGTGGTGTCATAAGTTAATAACAAGGGTGTCATAAAGTTTTAACTGGGGTGTTGTAAAGTTTTAACTGGGGTGTCGTATCGTTGGTGCTAGGGTGTCGTGAGGTTTCAACTAGGGTGTCTCGAAGGATTTTCGGCCGAATTCCTTCTCGAGTGTCGTGGGGATTCTCTCCGAGGTCATTTTTAAGCACGGGTGTCATAGCATTGGTGCTCGGGTGTCGTGAGGTTTCAACTGGGGTGTTGCGAAGGATTTTCAGCCGAATTTGAACTAGGGTGTCGCGGGGATTCTCTCCGTTGTTAGTTTTAAGCATAGGTGTCGTCGCCTTAAAGCTAAGGTGTCGTGAGATTTTAACTGGGGTGTCGCGAAGGAGTTTTGGCCAAATTCGACAAGGGGTGTCGCGGGGGTTCTCTCTGTGGTCAGTTTTAAGCATGGGTGTCGTCGCCTTAAAGCTAGGGTGTCGTGAGATTTCAACTTGGGTGTCGCAAAGAATTTTTGGCCGAATTTGAACTAGGGTGTCGCGAGGATTCTCTTCGTTGTCAGTTTTAAGCACGGGTGTCATCGCCTTAAAGCTAAGGTATCGTGAGATTTCAACTAGGGTGTCGCGAAGGAGTTTCGGCCAAATTCGATAAGGTGTATCTCAGGGGGTTCTCTCCGTGGTCAGTTTTAAGCACGGGTGTCGTAGCCTTAAAGCTAGGGTGTCGTGAGATTTCAACTGGAGTGTCGCAAAGATGTTTCGGTCGAATTCGACAAGGGGTGTCGCGGGGGTTCTCTCCGTGGTTAGTTTTAAGCACGGATGTTGTCGCCTTAAAGCTAGGATATCGTGAGATTTCAACTGGGGTGTCGCGAAGGATTTTCGGCCGAATTTAAACTAGGGTGTCACGGGGATTCTCTCCGTGGTCAGTTTTAAGCACGGGTTTCGTCGACTTAAAGCTAGGGTATCGTGAGATTTCAACTGGGGTGTCGCGAAGGATTTTTGGCCGAATTTGAACTAGGGTGTCACGGGGATTCTCTCCATGGTCAGTTTTAAGCACGGGTGTCGTCGACTTAAAGCTAGGGTGTCATGAGATTTCAACTGGGGTATCGCGAAGGATTTTTAGCCGAATTCGACCAGGGGTGTCACGGGGATTCTCTCCGTTGTCAGTTTTAAGCATAGGTATCGTCGCCTTAAAGCTAAGCTGCCGTGAGATTTCAACTGGGGTGTCGCGAAGGATTTTCAGCCGAATTCCACCAGAGGTGTCGCGGGGATTCTCTCCGTTGTCAGTTTTAAGCACAGGTATCACAGTATTGGTACTAGGGTGTCGCAGTATTTTCCTTCCCACACTCTCTTCAGTAATGGTTTATGTTCACGAGGGGGGCGAATTCCTCCTAGGGTGTTTGCTGTCATTCGCTCTTATCATGTTGAAACCCACAACACCCTAGTTCAAAACCTATGATACCCTAGTTCAAAACCCACAACACCCTAGTTCAAAGACTCCAGTAGCCAGGTATCCAGCCTCGAAGCTGAAATATTTTCTTTCGACCGGACTCTCAGAGCGAGGGCGTAGGTTCGTGCTCAACTGATTCCTTAGCATCCGAAAGCCAGAGCGAGGGGGAAGAAAGAGTTCGTCTTGCAGAGATGAAATCCAACATAAAATGGCGCTAGGATGGAGGAAAAGGGCATTTTCGTTCGCACACTAATTTTAAAAAAAAAGCGAAGCACTTTAAATGGCCGTCACGTTCTGAACGTAACATTGCAGCAGAGCCATACCGTTCGGCACGTTATCTACGTAGGATCTACGTGGACCAATCAGAAGAGGCGGTGCAGCCCACGTAGGCCTTGCTGTACTGAGGGCGGTGTACAAAGACTTTTCCTATATTATTATGGATCCTAAGACCTTTTCCTCCGCAATCCCTCTCCCCTACTCTCGTCCCTTCGTCTCATTCTGTTCTGTTTCTTCTTCATCTCCATTGTTTATTCACCATCAGCTGCTGCAACCTCTTCTACGCTTGAATACCAAGCACAAGCTCTCCTCCGCTGGATATCCACCCTCTGAAACCCCCATGCACTGAGTTCATGGACCCTCTCCAACCACACGTGCACGTGGTCTGGAATCACCTGTGACGAGAGCGGAGGCAGAACTGCTATCACTGAGCTAGATCAACCTCTACCGTGCTGGTTTGGCAGGTAGCTAGGCTCGATTCACTCGACTTCTCTGCCTTCATCACGGCTCTCACTCGCCTCCGCCTCCGAGGCAACTACCTTCTCGGAGCCATCCCGCCGGCCATCGGCACCCTCTCCAGTCTCACCTCACTAGATCTCGCTCAAAATCGTCTCTCCGACAATCTGCCATACTCTCTGGCCAATCTCTCTCGTCTGTCCAACGAGAGATTGGTAAGAGAAATCTCGTTACTCTTATACTCAAAGTCAATCAATTCGCTAGAGGACGGCCCGTGGAAATTAGTAAGCTCGAGGATTTAGTATTTCTCAATCTGCAGAAAAACAATCTCACCGGTCCCAATCCTCCAGTCGTTGGCAACATGACCAAACTAAAATCTTTATGTCTTCATCATAACCTACTTTTTGGTCATATACCCCATGAATTAGGTAACCTATAAGCATACTTAAGGAATCTTCTTCTTGAAGAGAATTCTCAAATTGGTCCTATTCCTCCCAGTTTAGGAAACCTCAGCAAGATTGAACGTCTTCACCTATTTAAGAATGTGAGAGTTCGCATGGAAAGAAATATGCTCAAAGGAAGAATCTTTGATGCCTTTGCGAATTACTCTAATCTAACGTACATTGATATGAGCCACAACCACTTGTACGGTGAGATATCATCAAATTGGGCATACTACCCAAACTTGACAAGCTTGCGGATTTCAGAAAAATTCTTAACAGGAAAAATGCCTTCTGAATTTGGAAAAATGTTGAAATTAAGAGTGCTAGACCTTTCTTCCAATCAACTTGTAGGAAAGATACCACGGGAGCTAGGTAGCATGAGCTCATTGTTTAACTTGAATTTGAGTCGCAATAGATTATTTGGAAGAATTCCTTTGGAACTTAGAAAACTATTCAATCTAGAAACTCTAGATTTATCTGAGAATAACTTAAGCGGGTCATTACTGCAACATATGGATGGTTTCTCTAAATTATGCCTCTTGAATTTAAGAGAGAATAAATTGGACTGATGCATTCCTACCCAAATCGGAGGGTTGCAAGGTCACAGGGATCTACTTGATCTGAGCGACAATTTACTTGAAGGGAAAATACCATCATAACCGGCAAGCTTGACTTATTATGTAGTTTTTGATTCCCAAAATGTTATCTTTGGATAAGTATATATGATAGAATTTATCCAAAGGATAGTTGAGGGAATAATCATCTTTTTTAAATAACAGTTTTGCCATCAAGGGATACCTCTAGTTATTCCTAGGTTCCCTAGGGAATAAGTTCAAGGGATAACCCATGGTTAAAGATGGATTATCCCCTTTGGTTAACCTTTTTCAGACTTATCCTTTAGGTAGTGTTTGAAATAGGGGATAAGAGGGGATATCCCCTCTTATTCCCAAAAGCCATAACTATAAGGGATAGCTGGGAATAAAGTTAACCAAAGGGATAATCCATGGTTAACCATGGGATATCCCCTCAATTTATTCTCTAGAAAATGCAGGAATAGCTGGTTATCCCTCCAAATAAGAGTAAAAAAAAAGTTATCCTATGGATTTACCTTTTTGCATTTGATATGATCAATGGGATAGCCAAGGGATATCCCTAGGGATAGCTAGGGGACAAACTCTATCCCGTACACTTATCCATGGATAATATTTTTTTTATCAAACACTACTTTATAGTTATAGCTTTTGAGAATAAGGACGGATATCCTTCCTTATCCCCTATTTCAAACACAGCCTTAACATCTTTAAGCTTATCCAATAACAATTTGTCAGGATCCATACCATCATCTTTTGGAGGCATGGTGGGTTTGACATCAATCGATTTATCGTACAACAATTTCTTGGGCCCACTTCCTAATAGCAGATTGTTTCTAAATGCTCCGGCAGAATGGTTTGCTTATAACAAAGATTTATGTGGTGAAGTGTCGAGTTTGCCTTATTGTGCAAGTCCAACAGCGACAAGCACTCATCATTTAGTGAAAAATCACATCATACAAATTGCTTTTCCCATCTTGGGCTGCTTGTTTCTTTTAACTATGTCATGTTTCATCATTATAGTTCTTCCAAGGAAGGAAAACCTATAAAAAAAGAAGATAGAAAAGGAAGGGAAAACCTATACCAAGGGGCCAAGGAGCAGGGGGGCTAACGGAGGGGAGGAGGGACCAGGGCGGCCGAGGCCAGGGGGGAGGGGAGCCGGGGGCTGAGGAGGGCTAGGGCGATGCACCCGGCGAGGGGAGCCGAGGGCCAAGGGGGTTTGGGGTGAGGCGCTCGATCGACAAGGGGAGTAGTAGGGGGGAGCCAAGAGAGAAGGAGGCGGCCGGGGCTGGAGAGGGGAGACTGACGGGCCGGGGCTGGGGAGGGGGGGAAGAGGGCTGCATGATCTAGATTGGGTGCGTGGCCTTAGGCAGGCCGGCGCATGCGTGTCGCAAATGCTTTCCCACCAGCGACGCGCGCAGGCGCGTCGTTGGCACGGTCGCTGCCGCCCACGCGGCCAAGTACGTCGCTGGCACGGGCAGGCGGCCTGGCAGCCGGTGTGTGGCTGGCGCGCACTGGTGACCCGTGTGGTCAGGCGCGCAGCAACGCAGCCACATGCAACGCTGGCTGTGCAACGATGCACAACCGCATTGCTGGTGTGAGCATACTAAAAATTTATTTTTCATTCTTATTGTTAGATTACCTAATATATCAATATTCATCAAATATATTCAAATTACATGACACCAATTAATAACTCACTATTAAACCAAATGTAAAAGGATCACTAAATCAACATCACAAACACATGCACATCTAGATCTTTTATAAGAAACACCAATTTATAGCCCATGGTTAGACCAAATGTAGAAAGATCATCAAACCAGTATCCACAAAATATATGTTCATTTGAATCCTTTATAAATCCTAAAAAGTCACAAAAAAATTATAGTGCTTAATCCTTGCATAGAATTTAATATTCAATTGTAAACAAGATACTAAAATTTTCTATCACAATTCCAATAAAAGCATCATGTGTCCAACAATGAACAAGCATTATAAGTCATTTATTAGCAAGTTCAATATGCAAAATAGAAGTGCAATATATAACTAACTAAAAAATCAGTAATCAACATGCAAAAATAAGATAAATTAATAAACAAATAAAAAAATATTTTTCTTACAAAACTTGAGGGCCATGCAACTGTTGATCTAATGGCATCACCTATTGTCCTTTGAGATCCAACTATCCTTATCACTACATTAATTGAAATCCCTCATAATGCATTCCCAAGAACATTAGCCTTTACAATCTTAGATGGATTCATACTGGTTTGTAACTCATTATCAAAAGTTTTTAAATGTTACCGTGCTGATTTGTAACACACGATATATATGTTATCATACTGGTTTGCATTCATCTAACATGTGAAAATGGCTTGGTTAAACGCATGTCTGGGGTTACCTGGATTGGCAGATCATGGGTTTAGTTTTGGATACCAAACATCGATCATTCCAGTTGGTTTAGAATCGGACGCTAGACATCATAAAATATAATGAATGTTCTATATTTAATTAATATGGATATACAAAAAGAAGAGTAAAATTAGAGTAGTCATACCTATCAAGCAGAGAACCAAGAGGACCAAATGAAGCAGTTTCAGATGCTTAATCTTCCTCGGGGCTATTAAACAACATGAATTGCTAGACACAGTTAACTGAACTGGTAATGATGCAGAGCTTTTTTTTGGTGAATTTACAAAATTGCTAACAGTGTAAATATAAAGAGATAATGGTAATCCATTTTTCTTAATTTGCATTTTTGAGCCTTCGCTGTGATCTTCTTAAGAGCCAATGAACGCACACACAGACATGTCTCCTTAAGCATAAGACAATCCCCTGAACAAGAAAATACGCAAGTTGCTCTTTGGATCTTACCAAGTACCAAACTGCAATAAAAAATTGCTATATAAAATATCCAAATTTCAATCGCTAGCCAAAAGATTAGTAGTTCTTAGATGCTATGTGAGATAGGTAAAGAAAAATTAGTTAATAGTGGACAGATCATTCCGTAATTCATATAAAAAAATTCATATAGAAAGATTCAAAATGGGATTATTGGATAGTAAAGTCGACGGCAAATTGGGCGAACGCAATCCCACTACTGCTTGCTGCTGCCTGAATATTTTGAAAGGATTATTAGTTGGTGCCCTGGAAGGGAGGGAGAGTTGCTGAGCAGCCGGCGTTTCCGTTGCCTTCTATAATTTTATTTCCTCGCTCACTCCATGACGTAGACCCATCCACACGTATCCTCTCTCTCTCTCTCTCTCTCTCTCGTCAAAAACTTTCATTAAATGCATGGGGAACAGTCTAATCTTAAACCCTTCGCTGTCCCGATATGTTCCGCCACCTTTGTGACGCATACGATGCAGCATGATAACAATTGTCCACTTTTTTTTTTTTTTAAAAAAAAGAAAATCAAGCTACGTGATGTCAAGAAGGTACAATATTGCAGATTTCAACTCTATTTTGCTGTTGAATCCAATTTTTTGAGAATACGGTGCTGTTCAAACCAAATATTTTCGAGAATGCGTTTGGAATGCTGAGGTGATTTTAATATTTTTTTTGGTACAAACGGATGATTATATCATTCTAAGGTGAGTCAGACTCGATATATCAGAATACAAAATTTGAGTAAGAACCAGAGGGCACCGGTCACTCGGCGTCCAGCTTCATGGTCCGGAGTGATGGGCTACCCGAAGAGCTACCTAATCAGCCGCTGAGTTAGCTTTCCAGAAAATGTGCCGAATCTGGACGCTATAAGCCTGATGAAGCATAGCCCGAATGTCGCGGATCAAGAGAATGTAGGCAGGGAGCCAGCAAATAACAGTAATAGAATCTCCCTCAATAATGAGCCTTCGAATGCCCAGACTACGGATGGCATAAGATATACCAGCCCACGCTGCATACAACTCAACTAATGCCACCGAGAGGTTAAGAAGGCCGAATCTACTAGCTGCTAGCATCGATCCATCCAATTCACAGATCACAAAAGCTGAACCAATAAGTCTGCCTCTAACACTCCCATCAATTAATAGTGTTTTTTTTGAATGATTGTTAAGATTTGAAGGTATACTATTTAGAAAATGGATAAATTTATTCTCGCTATGCCTATGTGATAAACTAATTAATGAGAAAAAGATAAATTTAATTTAAATATGAGTTTAATATAAATATTATTTTATACTATATGACATCACTAATCAGAGTATAGATTCGATAATAGATATAATATATAATTATAATAAAATATTATTATGTAATATGTATATGTATAAAAGAACGAGAGGGCTGAATGTGACGTGGGAGAGGAGGCAGAATCGTCTATACTGCTCTTTAGATTATAATGATCAGAAATGGCTTTCCCAATCACCAGGACCTGGGTTTGGCCATGGGGCCAGGCAACTCTATATAAGACCTGGTTTCAGATCATGTCAGGGGTCATACGAGTCTCACTTAGCAACAACTTATGCCGCATAAAGTAGGAATAAAGCTGCCAGGAACCCAAAACAAACGGGCCTTCTTTTAACGCATTCTAGTATCGATCTAATGTAGAGCATAGGATGTTCAAGCTTCCGAACACCCTTTTGATAGAAATTTAAGGTTTGATATATATGTTTGTTGGAAGGTGCAGGCAGCATTGAGTATGGAAAGCATGGATTCGAGGCTATGGTTTTGTTTTTTATTTTGTAATTTTTAAATTTTATGACGTAGATGATAAATTAACTTGCACTTCCTATTGCATCAAAAAAATATAGAAATTAATATTTTTGAGACGTTTTGAATGCATTAGGTAGAAAAAAGATCGTTAAGCAAAAGCCTTTAACATTAGTATGTGGCGGAACATTTCGCATTATAGGATACCATGTATTAGTTTGATAGCATTTCGCATGCCAATCATCACCATATATGCTGCAAGTATTATTAAAATCACAATGACCATTATTATCGTAAAAATAATAGTGAGGCGTTACATGGTACAATTGATGCGTTGTATAAAACGGATCAAAACAAAATATTAGAAATGATAAAGAAATGTGCTGAATTAGATTGATCATATTCACTAAAGGCTTGATCAAAATCCCAATTCTATTCTAAGATACATAACTATATATGATAATTAGATTTTTTTATTCATGCTGTGGAGAGTGAGATCATGAGCCTAGAAAAGACCTCTTTTTATCATACAAAAAGTAGTTTTATCCAAGCAATAACAACCATTCTTTGATGGTTTTTTTGTTTTGGTAACTCTCTCTTTAATGGTTATTACCAGTTCCTTGTATAAATAGCTTCCTCTTCTCTCAATAATTTCTTTCTAAAATAATCAATTGAGTGATTATCTATCCAAATATATTCTTTTTTTGTCAAATGTCAAGCAGCCTGCTACAATCTCTTCATATATTATGTATAAAATCCAACCAAATCTTAGTCAATATGTACCATGAAGTATAGTTGATCAATTACATTAATATTTTGAGCAAACACTTGATCCTAAAGCTCAATGAAAATGAATGAAAATGATATTATTCCAAATCCATATATAAACCAACGCATGGTCAATCTGTGGTTTAGAAAATTGACTGTAGTAGTAGGTTACTGTTAAAGAACAATCAAATATCTTTGTACCTATTGGCAACCATGATATTGATCAATTAAAAAATATAATATCTTTAGTGTACAAATACATGCATAATAATTACCAAAGCTCAAAAGTGCAAGGCAATAGGTTGATTGATTGGATAAATATACGGATATGCAATTACTTTCTCACCTGAAATGATGCAACAAAAAGAAATAGATATTAGTGGTATGGCTAATGTAGCATTTGCCACTATATTTATCTTTTTAATATTATTTAAGGTTCAATGCTCTTAACTATTAAGAAGTATTATGAAATAAACAACTTCTTCCTACAAATGCTATAAACGCTACTATTGTATTCATATTTCACAATATTGTTTTAGTGGTATTTTAAAAAATGCTATAAAAATTATACTTGCCTCGATTTATGGTAAATTACTCAATTTTTAAAATAGTCAAAATTAATATTTTAAACTATATTTATAATAAATTACAAAAAAATCATAAAAACTACAACACCAATTTAATGATATTTTTAAAAAAATCAAAAGACAATAATTTACCCAATGATGACGCCAAGTCACCTTTTTCAAGCGTCGGGAAGACGGACGTCCTTCTCACGGACTCCTGCAAGAAAAGTCCCCGGAGACCGGATGCTCCGGTGGGGACCCTCCGATGCTCAAGTTAGTTACTTGGGATCAGACAAGAACTGCTCAGCAGAAGAGAGCTGAGACAGTTAGGGTTTTGCTAGGAGGAAGAAAGCTAGAAAACCAGAGTTCAAGGATCCTTACAGCGGGCGCGTGCTTTTATACCTGTTCGGATGTTCCCTTTCTATTCCCATCATCACTGATTCTTAGGAGCCCAGTCCAATAACGGACAAAATACGGGGCCGACGATGACAAGTTGTACTGTTATCGTACACACCTGATGCATCATGAGTTACCTGTCAGTACGACCTCACAGATGTCTCGCGTCTGAGGTAACGTCTGGTTTGCGTCACCGCTGCAACGGGCAGGTGGTGATCCGCATACCGTAACGGGGTATGGCCATGCACAGTGACTAAGATACACGGATCATACGCCGTTATGAGGCATGGCCACTCTCTGCCACGGATGTGCGGTGGATTATGTGAGCACGCCAGGTGGCCCAGAATAACCTGACCATGCGCCAGGGATTGAGATGCCATTCGTGCGCCCTGAGACTGAGTAGGGGCCCCGGGGGTTAATGCACTGTCCATGTGCCCCGAGGCCGAGAGGTAGGTCTCGGGGGTTGAGATACTATTCATGTGCCCCGAGACCGAGAGGTAGGTCTCGGGGTTGAGATACTGTTCATGTGCCCTGAGACCGAGAGGTAGGTCTCGGGGGTTGATGTAGCCCTCGTCAGCTGCCGCTATCTTTGCCGTTTATTCTAACGGCGTAGGATCAGCCATATCAGATGCCCCCTCACCCCTGAGACGGAGTGGGCCCATCCCAGTAAAGTGAAAGGGGTGTCACCTTCCAAATGGCTGATCCCCACTCCTTGCGAACCGCCTCCAGACGCGTGTCTATAGGCGCTGCAGTAACTTTATGCGGGCAGTACAGGGATGTGATGGGGCGGCCAACGCTGTCCACTCGATTTGCGGCAATCGTCCTCGAAGCTGGGTTTATCCGTCGAAGTCCGTGAAGAAAGGTGTGCCATCATTACCCATCATAACGGCGACGTCATCGGTGTCCTACCATTGGCTGGAGATGAATCGTATCCCGCGCTCAGCGATTACCTAGGCAATCCGGCTCGCGGTGGGAGCCCGTGTGGCAGTCGAGGCACGGCGGGACAATTTAAAACTGAATAAAATCTGCATAGAGGGTCGAAATCGGTCATTCTACTCCTGGGATCGTCGTCTCCTTCCCCAGCTTTCTGATTTTCGCTTCCTGGTCCCCCCTGCAACTCGAGAGCTCGTGTTCGTCACCTTCCTTCCCAGGTTAGCTCTTCGTTCCTCCTCGGTTTCTTCAATCTTTCACCCTGCAATGAGTTCCCTGTCTTGGTCTGCGGAGGACGATTCGGAGAATCGTTCTTCGCCCGAGAGGCCTCAAGCCTCTCCTTCTCCCCCTTCTTCTCCCCTTGAGTGGTCCTCCGATTCGGAGGATCACGTCCCTCTAGCCCAGCGGCGGGTCACCGGGGAGGCTCTCACAGGGCGGCGTCCAGCGGCGGCTGGCTGGAATCCGAGAGGTCGCTAGGCGAGGGCCGGCACCTCCTGGAGTGCGGGGCAGAATCCCCGGAAGGGGCTGCTTCCACGGTAACGGGCAACGATTTGGCGAACATCCGGGCCCGTTACCAAATTCCTCGGGATATTGAGCTCTATCTCCCGACCCCTGATGACAGAGTGATTTCATCCCGACCGGGCTGGGTGGCCATCTATGAGATTTCCCTGAGAGTGGGCCTCCGCTTGCCTTTCCATCCTTTCTTCGTTAACCTCCTTGACTATTATTCCTTAACTCCTTCCCAGTTGGTCCCAAATTCCTTGCGTCATTTGTGCTTTTGTTATCCTTTGCCATCATCTCCACATCACCCCGCGAGTCTCTCTCTTCCGTTCCTTTTATATTCTCCGATCTCAGAAAGGCTGGTGGCTGTTCCAGCCCAGGCCCAACCGCGTCCTTAAACTCCTTCTCCCTTCTTTCGTTAAAGGCTGGAAATCCCGGTTTTTCTTCGCCAACATTGGCCAAGTGAAGTCCCAGTGGGGAGACCCTGACCCCCGAGGTAATGCAAACTCCACTGTCCACCCTGGAGATAGAGAGGCGCTAGGGTAGTTGTTGTCCACCAAAATTCCTCGGTATAGCCTGCTTTTGACGGAGGAAAACCTTCAGTCGGTGGGACTTATCTCCCAGTTTGGTAAGTCTCCCTGCACTTAACCAAAGTCTTGCCCTTGCTCTCGCTCATCAATTTTTTTTTGCTGACCCCGGCCGATACTGCGCAGCTATGAAAATCTCAGCGCACCGACTCATGAAGGCCGCCGCCAAAAGGAAAGCCCGAAAGGAACCGAGCGAGGGACGGCGAGCACCAGATTCAAACACTGACAGTGCGGGCACCCGAGCCATCCGCACCGCAGGAGCCTCCAGTCGCCCCAGAGATAGACTTGACGGCCGACACCCCACCCGAAAGGACCGTGAGCGGTGGAGCGGCCCCTGAGGCGCCGGCCGCGGGGGGGCCGACCATAGAGGCGGAGCCGCCATGGAGGCGGAGCCGGCCGTAGAAGAGCCAGCCACAGAGGATCCGACGGCAGCGGGGGGGGCTCCTGCCCCCGACGAACCAGCTCCCAGCGAAGCTGCAAGGGACTGGGGCGAGGGACCATCGCAGACGGCAGGCCTGCCCCCGGAGAGGACGCCAATGAGCAGCTCTCCATGCGGTGGATCCGAGACCGCCGAAACTGCCGGAAGGAGTGGGGCTAGGCGTGGACTGTCTCGGAACTCTGTCCTAGATGATGGGCGCCGGGTGGAGCAGCTCATATCATCGATCCTCGTATCGAGGTTCAGGAGGAGCTCAGCCATCTAAAGGCGGCTACCTTCTTTCGTGAGTCATACGCAGCCCTAGTCAAGGTAGTTAGACTATCCGCTTTCTGATATTGAATTTCTTTCTGCTCTTCCTTTTCTTTTTGACATGGGGCTCGCACGCAGGTTGCCAACTCCTTGGCTATCACCAGGAAATTATCCATGGTGAGAAAACCATTGTGCGGGAGGCCCAAAAAGAGGCAGAGGACGCTCGCGCTCGAGCAAAAACTACAGAGAAGGCCTTAGAATCAGCCAAGACTACCCGGGCTGATGAAATAAAGGCGGCCGAGAGCCGGGCAGAGATAGAGTCCAACCGCCTGCGGCGGCCCTCAACCAGCTCATGGAAGCTGATAATGCCATCGCAGCTAGAGACCTGCACATCTCCGAGTTGGTCGCAACCATCCAAGCGGCCGATAGTCAGGTGAGTGAGGCCAGAGAATTGGCAAGGATGGCGGAGGAGAAAATGATGGAGGCCGAAGAAAGGGCGAAAGGAGCGAGGAGGAAAGGAATCTAGCTCTGGAGGCCGAGAGGATAGCAGTGGCAACCTGGCTGCTGAGAGGAGGGCACTGGCGGCTGAGGTGGAGGCAGCTGTCAAATCAGGACCGCCAGAGTTATTAAAGAATTTTGAGCATCTGAGCATTTCATGGAGGAGCTGACCGAAGCTTCGACGGGGGCATATCTTCAAGGGTTCCAGCGCGGGAAGGAGAAAGTGGCCAGAGACTTAAACTTTCCCCAGGCCCTTGAAGTAGAGCAGGACCGCCTCTCTGAGATGGGCTCGTCTGATGATGAGGACGCACCTGCCGACTCATGAGCCCCATACTGTATTTTGTTTTTGTGAACCCGATGTGGTCGGCATTTTTTACACAGTTCAAATTAATGAAACACTCTTTTCAATGGAATTCATCTTCGCTTGGTTGCCACTGTCACTTCAAACTCTTTGGCAGCGACGTGGGACCCTCAGGGGCTTCGTCGGTGCCGAGCAATCCGTAGCTTACCCTTAGATAATTCGACTTAGCTTCGTAGGACCGGATCTTGGGGTTAGAAGGCACGAAACCTGTGTTCCCAACAGAGCATAGGACTCGAAGGTCAAGATAAAACCGAGCCTTCCGAGCCGCCCGCACGTTGCTTTGCCAATGGTGCGCATCATTTTGTGCCTGGCTAGACCAGGGCCTTTGTGCCGACCAGGGTCGGCTTTATGCCTACTGGTCCAGGGCTTTAAGTGCTGTCAGGTGTCGGCTTTGGGTGCCGTCGGGTGTTGGGCTTTGGGTGCCGTGGGTGTCGGGCTTTAGGTGCCGTCGGGTGTCGGGCTTTATGCCTGGCTGGTGCAGGGCTTTAGATGCCGTCGGTGTCGGGCTTTATGCCTGGCTGCTGCAGGGCTTTAGATGCCGACGGGTGTCGGGCTTTATGCCTGGCTGGTGTAGGGCTTTAGGTACCGATGGGTGTCAGGCTTTATGCTTGGCTGGCCCAGGGCATTAGATGCCGACGGGTGTCGGGCTTTATGCCTGGCTGGCCCAGGGCTTTAGATGCCGACGGGTGTCGAGCTTTATGCCTGGCTGGTGCAAGCTTTAGATGCCGACGGGTGTCAGGCTTTATGCCTGGCTGGTGCAGGGCTTTGGTGCCGACGGGTGTCGGGCTTTATGCCTCGCTGGCCCAGGGCTTTAGATGCCGATGGGTGTCGGCTTTATGCCTGGCTGGCCCAGGGCTTTAGGTGCCGATGGGTGTTGGGCTTTATGCCTGGCTGGCCAGGGCTTTAGGTGCCGATGGGTGTCGGGCTTTATGCCTGGCTGGTGCAGGGCTTTAGGTGCCGATGGGTGTCGGGCTTTATGTCTGGCTGGCGCAAGGCTTTAGATGCCGACGGGTGCCAGGCTTTATGCCTAGCTGGTGCAGGGCTTTAGGTACCGACGGGTGGCGGGCTTTATGCCTGGCTGGCCCAGGGCTTTAGGTGCCGACGGGTGTCGGCTTTATGCCTGGCTAGTGCAGGGCTTTAGATGCCGACGGGTGTCGGGCTTTATGCCTGGCTGGCCCAGGGCTTTAGGTGTCGATGGGTGTCGGACTTTATGCCTAGCTAGTGCAGGGCTTTAAATGCCGATGGGTGTCGGGCTTTATGCCTGGCTGGCCCAGGGCTTTAGGTGCCGACGGGTGTCGGGCTTTATGCCTGGCTGGTGCAGGGCTTTAGATGCCGATGGGTGTCAGGCTTTATGCCTGGCTGGCCCAGGGCTTTAGGTGCCGACGGGTGTCGGGCTTTATGCCTGGCTAGCCCAGGGCTTTAGGTGCCGACGGGTGTCGGGCTTTATGCCTGGCTGGTGTAGGGCTTTTGATGCCGATGGGTGTTGGGCTTTATGCCTAGCTGGCCCAGGGCTTTAGATGCCGATGGGTGTCGGGCTTTATGCCTGGCTGGCCCAGGGCTTTAGATGCCGATAGGTGTCGGGCTTTATGCCTGGCTGGCCCAGGGCTTTAGGTGTCGATGGGTGTCGGGCTTTATGCCTGGCTGGTGCAGGGGTTTAGATGCCGATGGGTGTCGGGCTTTATGCCTGGCTGGCCAGGGCTTTAGGTGCCGATGGGTGTCGGGCTTTATGCTGGTTGGTACAGGGCTTTAGATGCCATGGGTGTTGGGCTTTATGCCTGGCTGGCCCAGGGCTTAGGTACCGACGGGTGTCGGGCTTTATGCCTGGCTGGTGCAGGGCTTTAGATGCCGACGGGTGTCGAGCTTTATGCCTGGTTGGCCCAGAGCTTTAGGTGCCGACGGGTGTCGGGCTTTATGCCTGGCTGGTGCAGGGCTTTTGATGCCGATGGGTGTCGGGCTTTCTGCCTGGCTGGCCCAGGGCTTTAGATGCCGATGGGTGTCGGCTTTATGCCTGTCTGGTGCAGGGCTTTAGGTACCGATGGGTGTCGGGCTTTATGCTTGGCTGGCCCAGGGCATTAGATGCCGACGGGTGTCGGGCTTTATGCCAGGCTGGCCCAGGGCTTTAGATGCCGATGGGTGTCGGGCTTTATGCCTGGCTGGTGCAGAGCTTTAGATGCCGACGGGTGTCGGGCTTTATGCCTGGCTGTGCAGGGCTTTGGTGCCAACGGGTGTCGGGCTTTATGCCTGGCTGGCCTAGGGCTTTAGATGCCGATGGGTGTCAGCTTTATGCCTGGCTGGCCCAGTGCTTTAGGTGCCGACGGGTGTGGGCTTTATGCCTGGCTGGCCTAGGGCTTTAGGTGCCGACGGGTGTCAGGCTTTATGCCTGGCTGGCGCAGGGCTTTAGGTGCAGATGGGTGTCGGGCTTTATGCTTGGCTGGCCCATGGCTTTAGGTGCCGATGGGTGTCGGGCTTAATGCCTGGCTGGACTAAGGCTTTAGATGCCGATGGGTGTCGGGCTTTATGCCTGGCTGGCCCAGGGCTTTAGATGCCAGCGGGTGTCGGGCTTTATGCCTGGCTGGCCCAGGGCTTTAGATGCCGACGGGTGTCGGGCTTTATGCCTGGCTGGCCCAGGGCTTTAGGTAAAAAGAACTCAGGAGCTAAAATTGAAATTTGTTAATATAGAATGAGGGGCAAAAGCCCAAAAGAATATAGGCACGGTATTTAATGTGAGAGGAGGAATGCATTACTGATAGCACCGACGAAGGTTGTTGCATTCCATGTCCTGGGAAGCGACTTCCCATCGAGCTCTTCAATCTTGTAAGCTCCGTGACGAAGTGTCTCGGCGATCCGATAGGGTCCTTCCCAATTTGGGGCTTGCCTCTCTCGTCAGCTTCAAAACTTCGGCCCGTCGAAGGATCAGGTCCCCGGCAGGAAAGTCCTAGGACGCACACGGGCATTGTAATATTTGGCGGCCCGTTGCCAGTAGACCGCCATCCGAAGTCGCGCTTGGTCTTGCATTTCCTCCACCAGGTCGAGGTTGGCTCGCAGCTGGTTGGGTTGCCTTCCTCGTTGTACGACTCCACCCAAGGGCTCGGTGAGCCAACCTCTACCGGGATGATGGCTTCGGATCCAAAGACTAAGCTAAATGGGTCTCGCCGGTGGGGCTCGCGGCATTGTGTGGTAGGCCCACAGCACGTTGGGGAGCTCCTCCACCCATCGTCCCTTGCAGTCATCCAGTCGAGTCCTCAGCCCTTGAGAATGATTCGATTAATTACCTCGGCCACCACGTTGGTCTGAGGGTGCCCGACGGAAGTGAATTTCTGATGATGCCCAGTTCGGAGCAGAATTCTCGAAGGGCGCATTGTCAAACTGCCGGCCATTGTCGGTGACCAAGGTGTGCGGCAGTCCGAACCGACATATAATGGACTTCCAGAAGAAGGATCTCGCTTTGCTTTCCGTGATCTTAGCAAGGGCCTCGGCTTCAACCCACTTGGTGATGTGATCAACGGCCACCAGGAGGAACTTTTGCTGTCTGGAGGCCGAGGGAAATGGCCCCAGGATATCCATACCCCATTGGGCGAAGGGCCAGGGTGCCACCAAGGGGGTTAACTGAGACGTCGGCTGTTGCTGAATATTAGCATGGTGCTGACAGCTATCACATCTCTTAACGAGCTCGGCTGCATCCTCCTTCATGGTCAGCCAAAAGTACCCCTGTCGTAGGGCCTTGTAAGCTAGGGCTCTGCCCCCCAGGTGACTTCCACAGATGCCTTCATGGATCTCCCTCAGGATGTAGTCTGATTCTGCTGGTCCCACGCACCTGAGGATCGGGTATGAGAATGATCTTCGATAAAGCTTCCCATCCATCATCAAGAATCTCGGGGCCCTCCGCCTGAGTAACTTGGCCTCAGCGGGGTTCTCTGGGAGAGTGTCGTCGCTCAAATATCGGACATAGGCATCCATCCAGGAGGGCTCTTGCTCCACCGGTAACGCTTCATCCGCAACTTCAATGCTTGGGGCCTGGAGGTGCTCCACATATGTTCTTCCCAGCGTCCCGTCGGCCAAAGTGGCTAAACGGGATAATGCGTCGGCCCTGGGTTCTCCGCTCGGGGAATGTAGCTGACATGGAAGTAAGAGAACCAAGAGGCTTGGGATTGCACTTGGCTCAGATAACGGGACATGGTTGGGTCCCTAGCTTCGTACTCCCTGGTGATCTGCCTAGAAACAAGCTGAGAATCTGTGAAGGCCCTCAAACGCCCCACACCTAACTCCTCAGCCAACCTCATTCCCGCTACAGGGCTTCATACTCGCCTGGTTGTTAGTTGCTGGGAACTGGAATCTAAGAGCATACTCCACCGCATCCCCTTCAGGGCTCGCAAGGATGAGTCTGGCTCCACTTCCTTGAGAATTTGCTGCTCCATCCACATGCAAAATCCAGTCATCTTTTTCTGTCTCCTCGGTTGAGGGAGGGTCCACACACTCCTTCGGGCGTATCTCCTCCACATCCTTCTCGGTCCAGGAACACTCAACCAAGAAATCGGCTATCACCTGAGACTTCATGGCCGACCTTGGTCGGATGGATAGGTCGAATTCACTTAGCTTAATGGTCCATTTGGCTAGACCGGAGGTGTAAGGGCAAGACAAGATGGTCCGGAGAGGTTGGTCCGTGAGCACCACAATGGGATGGGCTTGAAAGTAGGGTCGGAAGCGTTGGGCAGAGACCACCAGGGAAAAATGATCTTCTCAATTCTAGAGTATCTGGTCTCGGCATCATGAAGTACCTTGCTGGTGTAATAGATCGGCCTCTGGACTCCATCAACATCAATGCGCACGAGCACAGAGCTGACAGCTTCGGGGGAGGCTGCAAGATATAGGAAGAGCTCCTCTCCATTCTTTGGCTTGGACAACAGCGGGGAGTGGATAAAAATTGCTTCAACTCCTCAAAGGCATCCTGACTCCTTTGTCCATTCGAAGCCATTGACCTTGCGCAGCGCCTTAAAGAAGGGCAGGCACCTTTCTGCCGATCTTGACATGAAGCGACTCAAAGCCGCCACCCTCCCAGTTAGGCGTTGCACCTCATTCTTGTTAGCTGGGGCCTCATCTCCAAGATAGCCTGATCTTGTTAGGGTTGGCTTCAATCCCCCACTGGGTTACCATAAAGCCCAAAAACTTGCCTGCCACCACTCTAAAGGTGCACTTGTGGGGGTTAAGCCTCATCCGATACCAGCGCAGGTTGTTGAAAGTCTCCTCGAGGTCGGCGATATGGTCAGCAGCACTGGTACTCTTTGTCAGCATATCGTCCACGTACACCTCCATGTTGCGCCCTATTTGGTCCTCAAAGACCTTATTCATCAACCTTTGATAGGTGGCTCCGACATTCTTCAGCCCAAACGGCATCACCTTCTAGCAGTAAATCCCCTTTTCTGTAATAAAGGAGGTGGCTTCTTCATCCGCCGGGTTCATCCTGATCTGATTGTACCCCGAGAATGCATCCATGAAACTAAGAGTTTCATGCCCGGACGTGGCGTTCACAGCTGGTCGATCCGGGGCAATGGGAAGCTGTCTTTGGGGCATGCCTTGTTGAGGTCGGTAAAGTCCACGCACATCCTCCAGCTCCCACTGGCCTTGCAAACCATCACGACATTCGCCAACCAGTCTGGGTAGTGCACCTCGCGGATATGACCGGCTGCCAGTAGCTTCCGCACCTCTTCATCCACGGCCTTCTGTCGATCGGGGGCAAAACTCCTTTTCTTCTGCTGGATAGGTCGGCACTCCGCCCGAATGTTAAGTTGGTGAGTAATCACCTCTTCTGGAATTCCTGGCATATCGGATGCCGACCAGGCGAAGACATCCGCATTAGCTCACAGAAAGGTGAGGAGCCGGTCACGAGCCTCCTCCGGGAGTAGGGCTCTGATCCGGACTGTTCTCGTTGGGTCCTCCCCGAGGGGGAAAGTAAGCAGTTGCTCGGCCGGCTCTCCTCTTCTCTCCATGTCTCGAGGATCCAGCGTCTTAGGTACCTGCGCGGATGCCCCCCTGTGGACTAGGGGCCATGTGGTAGCATAGTGAACGTGGATTCTGCTCTCCTCGCATCTCGCCGACTCCTTCGCTGGTAGAAAACCTCACGAGGAGCCTTTTAGTGAAATGACAGCATCCAAAAGATTGAGCCGGGCCTCCGAGGATCGCGTTGTAAGCAAGGGGCACACGAACCACCAAGAACTTCATGAAAACCATACTTTGACACGGGGCCGTGCCAGCCGTCATAGGAAGAGTGACCTCCCCCTCGACTTTCACAGAATCTCTAGTAAACCCCATCAAGGGCGTGGCGATGGGCCGGAGTAGATCAGGCGACAGGTTCATACGAACAAAAGCGTCATAGTTCAAAACATCACAGAGCTCCCACTGTCAACTAGAATTCTCTTTACAGGATGTTTAGCAATTGTCATAGACACAACGACGCTGTCATCGTTTTTGTTTACCAACTCCTCTAAATCCTTCTTAAAGAAAGGAATTACAGAATCTAACTCCCCCTCCCCTCTCGGCCTCTTCGGTGGGCTCCTGCCCCCAGGAAATCATTGCCACCGTCTTCTCCGTTGGGGCATTGTCGATCATTGGCGGCGGAGGCACTGACAGGCCAGGAGCTCCCGGGTTGTTCCTCTGGATGAACTTTTCCAGGTGGCCCCGTTGGATGAGGTCTTCGATAACCTTCTTCAGCTGGCACACTCGTCAGTATCATGACCGTGATCCCGGTGGTAGCGACAATAGAGGTTCTTGTTGCAAGGGATCTTCGGGTTCAATGGTGGAGGGTGCTGAAGATAAGACTCCCCTTCAATCTCGAGCAAGATCTGAGATATCGGGGCGAGCAGTGGGGTGTAGGGTCCATCTCTTGGCGCGGGGCTCGGGACGGTTGTCTGGCTGGCGAGGAGGTTCAGGTCTTCTGGGGCAAGCTTCAGCAGGTTCCGATCGGGCCAGTTTCTTGGGGACGTTCCCGCTAGCCTCGCATCGAGAGAAGTCAGCCTTATCAGCTCGAATGTTTGGCTTCTTGTCGAGGGAGTATGCGAAGCAAGACGGATGAAGCCCTCGCTTCAAGGCCAAAGTGGCCACCGAGTCTTCAAGGTTGTAGACCTCCAGGGCTGCCTCCTTGAACCGAGCGACATAATCCTGTAGGGACTCACCGCTCTTCTGCTGGATGGCGAAGAGGCTATCTGCTACCCTGGGGATCTTCCGGCAGGCATCAAAATGGGCCAAGAAAGCCCTCTCCAACTGGCGGAAGGAATCAATGCTCCTGGTGGCAGGCGGGAGTACCAGGCTCGGGCGGCCTTCTTCAGGGCGGTTGGGAAGGCGATGCACATGAGTGAGTCGGTGGCCCCCTGGACTTGCATGAGGACCTTATAACTTTCCAGATGGTCCAAGGGGTCTGTGGTCCCGTCATAAGGATCTAGCTGGGGAAGACGGAACCGGGTGGTGATGGGTTCTTCCATGATGCGGCGAGATAATGGAGGCCAGCTGTCGTAGTCCGTCTCTGGCAAGTGGGTGATCCGATGGCTAAGTTCCTCCAACCTCTGGTTATACTCGTCGAGTCGACGCTCGGCTCGACGGGCCATCCGGCCATCAACGGATCCTTCCCCAGAAGATTCAGAGGACGGAGAATGGGGATGGCGATGTCGCAGGGCGCTCTGCCTCCTTCCCATGCCGCCGCTTAGGAGAGACACTAGCGTGGCGGAAGACGACCGGTGCCTCTTGGAGACTTCCCGGTGGTGAGGCTTGGGCAGAGCTTGATGGTGGCGATCCCCGGCACCGGTGATCTCCTCCGGAAGGAATGCTGGCTGAGTTGCACCACCCCGGGGACTGATGGATTTGGCTCCGGCTGCTGCGCGACCGCCTGTTGGTACTAGGCCCTGAACCACCACCGCCAGAGATTGGACTTGCAGGGCCAGGGCGGTGAATCGATCTTCTTGGAACTGATGCAGAGGAGGCCCAGGGACATCGGCCAGAGTAGTGAAAGGTCCAGCCTCTTGGGGATGCAGTTGTGCCGGAATGCTGGCCGGGAGAGCCGAGGGGGCCTCTGCGGGTGGACCGGCCCCGCGGCGCTGCCCCCCAGCGCAACTGGCAGAAACTCCCTTCGTTCGGGTCGTCACCATGGCTTCAAGAGCTTGAAGAGAGAGATTGCAGATTGCTGGTTCGATGTCTTTCTCTTTCCCCCCTACCTGGCGCGCCAATCTGATGACGCCAAGTCACCTTCTTCAAGCGTCGGGGAAGACGGACGTCCTTCTCACCGGACCCCTGCAAGAAAAGTCCCCGGAGACCGGATGCTCCGTGGGGACCCTCCGACGCTCAAGTTAGTTACTTGGGATCAGACAAGAACTGCTTAGCAGAAGAGAGCTGAGACAGTTAGGGTTTTGCTAGGAGGAAGAAAACTAGAAAACTAGAGTTCAAGGATCCTTACAGCGGGTGCGTGTTTTTATACCTGTTCGGATGTCCCCTTTCTATTCCATCATCACTGATTCTTAGGAGCCCAGTCCAATAACGACAAAATACGGGGCCGACGATGACAAGTTGTACTGTTATTGTACACACCGGATGCATCATGAGTTACCTGTCAGTACGACCTCACAGATGTCTCGCGTCTGAGGTAACATCTGGTGCGTCACCGCTGCAACGGGCAGGTGGTGATCCACATACCATAACGGGGTATGGCCATGCACAGTGACTAAGATACAACGGATCATACGCCGTTATGAGGTATGGCCACTCTTTGCCACGGATGTGCGGTGGATTATGTGAGCACGCCAGGTGGCCCAGAATAACCTGACCATGCGCCAGGGATTGAGATGCATTCGTGTGCCCTGAGACTGAGTAGGGGGCCCCGGGGTTAATGCATTGTCCATGTGCCCGAGGCCGAGAGGTAGGTCTCGGGGGTTAAGATACTATTCATGTGCCCCGAGACCGAGAGATAGATCTCGGGGTTGAGATACTGTTCATGTGCCCCGAGACCAAGAGGTAGGTCTCGGGGGTTGAGATACTGTTCATGTGCCCCGAGACCGAGAGGTAGGTCTCGGGGGTTGATGTAGCCCTCGTCAGCTGCTGCTATCTTTGCCGTTTATTCTAACGGCAGGATTAGCCATATCACCCAACATTCATGATAAATTGTTGGTCATTAATTTATAACTTCTCTTATTGTTCTACTGATTTAGCTAAACTTCACAATTACTAATCTAACTAGAGTTGCATTTAAATATATTAAATATTATAAATAATTTAAATCTATATATTAAATATCAATTTTACTCTTTAATTTCAAAATAAATAAAATTATTTTTTAAATAATTTATAAGAAAAAATTATATATGAATAGGAACATGTTGTAGTTATCAATATTTTTAAATATTTTTTAAAAATAATTTTGAAAATATCATAAATAAAATGAATCTTTTTATTTTTATTTTAAGAGAAAAAAGGATTATATTTATGAAATAGTTTTTGAAATCTGAAACATGACAATAATGATATTTGATCAAATAAATAAGAATAAATAATTAAAAGTTATTATTTTAATAAATTTTGATGGTACAGTGGTGGCAGAATGGTTTTTTTTTCTAAATAAAAAATATGAGTTTAATTTCTATATGGTATATAAAGTTTAAGTAAATGTAAATAAAGTTTGATGGACTATGATGGTAGACCACTTTTTCTTAAATGAAGAGACATGGTTTGATTCTTATGTGGCACATGAAAAATTTATTATTTTATAATTTTTACATGGTGCATATAACAAATGCAAATAATTAATTGTAGATGTATTTTTATTTATTAAAAATGTTGGTGACATCTTAAAGTAGTTTACAAAAAATGCTACAAAAGCATCAGTAAAGGTATTTGTGACAATTTTTAAAGCTATTAATGCTAGTACTTATAATCATCGCTAATGACTTTTTTTTTTTTTTTTTGTTGTAGTTGGTCTTGTTGCATTGAACATTCAATGTTTTTCACTAAACAAATGTAAAAATTAATTGAGTGAAAATAAAAAGATAAGATTCATAGTCTAATGTGCTGATCATTTAAAACTAATATAATTTCATATTTATACATTAGTTTCTCTAATTGTTAAAATAGTTATATGATTCCATTTTGACAGCCATCCTTGTTGGTTCATGCCATGTTGCAGCATCATCTCTTATAATAATTACTTTCCGTTACTCCATAATTCGAACAAGCTTCCAACTCATTTTCCATAGTGTGGTTTCCTACTTAATTATTTGCTATCATTGGTCAAATTTCAGTCAAATATTGGAGTGTTGGTAAGCACTCCAACAATCATATTTTTGATAAATCTATAAATTAGAGTATTCTCTTTAATTGTTAAGAAGAATCGATGGTTGATCCATTGTTAATTTTATCAAAGAATATGCCCAGAAAATCCATGATCTTATAAGCTTTCACTTGCATATCCTCTTAGATCAAGTTGGGATAATTCATCCATTGAGAGTGATTCTTAGTTCTCATGTATTAACTAAGACAATGTTTTAAAGGTTCCTTCTTATCCCATGAAAAGGAGAGGTATAAGATTTCTCTTGATTTGCGAAAAGAAGGGGCATAAAGATTTGATTTTGACTCGTTGGAAGAAGATTCACTTGATAAAATTTCTAAAAAGAAGCCTTAAGCAATAAATATAAGTAAGGCCGGAATGCCGAACCATTAGAAATTTTCTTATATCTCATTTATTCTATTACTTTTTTAATTACTTGTAATTAATTCCATTCAGTTGAACGCATATTGAACCTTTTGAATTATTTTCAATTAGATATATTTGTTATTTGAGCTTTAATTTTGAATTTATATAATCAAATTTATCATCTTTTAGGTTGTCCCAAGGCCTCCAAATTTCAACTTAAAACTGAGTTTTTCTTTGAAGTCACTAAATTCTACAATATTATTGAGTTGTAAAAATTTTTCTACAATTTAAGTAGCACAGGTCCGCTACCAAAATTAAGCCTGTCATTTATATAAACTCATGGGTAAAATAATAGCAGAGGAAAGAGATGTGAATATAAAATGAATTGATTCACCCTTTCAGCTGGTCCTTTTTTTTTTTTGGGTACAAACGGCGATCAAATCCTTCTGGGTGAGTCAAACCCGATATATTAGAGTACAAAATTTGAGAGAGAACCAGAGGGCACGGATCACCCGTGACCAAATCCAAAGGCCATAGTGATGGGCCACCCGGGCAGCTACCCAGTCGGCGCTGAGTTAGCTTTCCGATAGATATGTCGGACCCAGTGGTCTCAGCCTGACAAAGCATAGCCCGAATATCATGGATCAGAGGAGTGGAAGAGCACTGATCACCAGAGTCCTGACAGAGCCAACTAATAACAGAGGTGGAGTCCCCCTCAATGATCATCCTGCAGCCCCCCAGCCTGCGAATAGCAAAAGATATACCGGCCCAAGCCGCATACAACTCCACTAAAGGACCGATAGATCAAGAAGGCCGAAGCCACCCGTAGCTATCATCAACCCATCCGTCCCACGGATCACAAAGCCCGAACCAGCAACTCTACACGGACGCTCCCATCAAAGTTAATTTTGACAAACCCTAGGGGTGGGGGCTCCCAAGAGATAAAGACCGTCTGCCGGTGCGCTGCCAAGGCAGCAGGGGAGCCCCAACTTCCAGGGTTATCGAAACCAAGAACAGTTTGATGAAGAGTGTACTCTGCAGAGAGGGACAAAGTAGTCTGAATAAGCCTAAGAGGGAGAACAACCTCATCAGAGAAAATGATCTGGTTCTGAGATAACCAGACCTGGTA
>UESW01001504.1:805199-854526 GCA_900491605.1 Calamus simplicifolius
CCACACAAGAAAATAGCATGATCAATGGTCTCATCGCCTAGCCCACAAAGAGGACACGTAGGCTGGATTGACAGACCCCTCCTAGAGAGAAGAGAACACGTAGGGAGGCAATCTCAAGCAATTTTCCAGATGAAAAGACGAACTCTGGGGTGAATGGGAAGCTTCTATATCCAAGAAACATCCAAAGTAAGCCTGGGCTGAGGTCTGTAAGCCTTCACATGATCTCTGATAGGGGCACAAGACGAAAAGGATCGCCTCCATAAAGTGAAGTCAGGAATATGACCCGACATCAGAGGAATAGAGAGAATACACTGACGGAGCTCGTCACCAAACAGAGAAGACACTAAAGAAGGGTGCCAGGCATGACGATCATGATCAATCAAATTAGTAACTCTCATACCACTGGGAATATCAGAGCTCACAAAAGTAGGCCACCGGCTAAGGGAAGATCTGCAATCCAAGTGTCACAGACAGCATCAACAGAGGCACAGTCACCAATCATCCATGACATGTGAGACAGGATGGCAGGGCCATGATGACAGACCTCTTTCCAAAAGAAAGAGTATCCCCAAATAGACTGAGGAGAAGTAGAAGAGTTCCAATCTCCATATTTGGCATGCATAAACGAACTCCACAAGCAGTGTGGATCAAGCAGGAACCGCGAAGCATGTTTAGCAATCAAAGCCTCCCTCCTAACTATGAGAGAGTGGATCTCCAGCCCCCCTTCTGAAATTGGCAGACAAACAGTGTCCCAAGCCATAAAAGGTGGATACCATGCCCAGCCTACGTAGAGCCCCAGAGGAAATCTCAGAAATATCTCTCCAACCGCTTCAGACAAGAAACCGGAATAGCAGCATTATATAAGATGTAGATTGGGAGAGAAGTAAGCACATACCGGATAAGGGTGAGCCTGGCCATCATAGATAGCCCAGTGACCTGCCAACCATCCAACCGGACCCTGACATGGCGCTCAAGGTCACTAAAGTCAGAAGAACGCGGCCGCCTACCAGTGATGGTAATCCCCAGATAGGAAAGACGGTCAGCCTGCACAGAGATATCCAAAATTTGCATAATAGATCCCCTGATAGGAAGAGCAATTTTCGGACTGAAGCAAATCACAGATTTACTAAGGTTTACTTTCTGACCAGAAGCCCGACAATAAGACTGAATGACAGTAGCAAAGATAGAAGCATTGAAGGTAGTGGCACTGCCCAAGAGGATACAGTCATCAGTAAATAGAAGATGGGAGAGAAAGGGCCCATTAGGCCCACCCCTATAAGGAACAAAGGAGAGATCCTGCTGAGCCAGAGAAAGAGCCCGAGATAACGCATCAACAGATAAAATGAACAAGAACGGAGATAAAGGGCATCCCTGCCTCAGACCAATAGCAGAATGAAAGAACTCCGTCTGGCCATCATTAATAATGATAGAGAAGGACGGCCGATGAACACAAGCCCTAATCCAGGCAATAAAGGGCTGTATCTCTTTTGAGAGATTCTTGATGCATTATTGGTGGGTTAATACATTAAGGCTGTGTTTGATAGCTTTTTGACTATCCCTGGATAAATGTATAGGATAGCATTTATCCAGAGGATAGCTGAGGGATAAGCACCTTTTTAAAATTACTACTCTACCATCAAGGGATAACTTTAGTTATTCCTCGGTTCCCTAGGGAATAAGTTCAGGGGATAACCCATGGTTGAACATGGGTTATCCCCTCTTGTTAAACTTTTTCAGCACTATCCCCTGTAGCTATAGCATTTAGGGATAAGAAGGGATATCTAGGGGTTATCTCCCCTTATCCACCATATCAAACATAACCTAAGGCATTTCCCTTAACCTCGTTGTTGCTGCAGAATTTCATTCTTCGGCTTGGGGATGGTGCATACCGGGATCCGAATAGCACTTTTCTGTTTGGGCAGACCTGCAAGACAGTCTCTACGCATGAAGCACAGGGGATGGTTACTGGGAAAAACTCTCCGATACCCAAGTCAATGAAAATTCTTGGCAATCAGATGAGAGGAGAAGGCTCTAGCACATGTGATGCGAGGTAAAATCATCGCTACATCGATATTGACGCATACGACAAAAAAGTAAAGATCATTTTTGAATTCCGACCCACTAGCTACCATGCTTGGAAAAAAAACAAACTATATCAAGCTGCTCGGTACCTCGGCAAGACCGAGTCATCTATGTGCCTCGGCAAGATTGAATCATCTCCATACCTCGGCAGGCCCAAAGACCCTCTTTTCGACTCAACCATCCTTGTCGCCTCACATTACGCCGAGTATATAGGAGGATGAATCGCCTCAATCACACGAATTTCAAGGTAATTGCTGTTAAAATAAAAATTCTGATGAGATTGATTAGCTACCGAACCCATAACAAGCGGGACTCCCATCGCATTGGCCCCCAACATCCTAAAACGGAAGTAGAGGCCAAATACGGCTGGTCTCCCATGAATAACTAAATCTTGGGTTTTGATGAGGCATCAATCATCCCCTCTAACCGCAATCCTTGAAGAGGAGACTCAAAAAAAAAAAAAAAGGTTTCATTCTATATGCTTCATAAGGGTGTGAGAGAAAATAATTTTATTAACAAAAGCTATAACATGCCATAAAGTTTTTCATTGCAGATTAGGCACTATTATCTTTTTAACTTCATACAATAAATATATACATAATTATCTTCTCATTGCATGTGATTATTATTTTTTATTTCATCAGAATAGAATGGATTAAAAAATAAAAAGAATTAATACGATATATTATATAGTATACAGCATCCAACCCATTGAAGGCTCAATTATCGGTTCCAATGACTGAGCTCTATGCGGCTTGGACGGGTTTATCCTTCGCCATTCGGACTCTTGGCGCCCGCAAGCTCATCATTGAAGGGGACTCCATTATCGTTATTCGATGAATTCGTCAGCAGTATAGTTCCCGTTTGCCTTCTATTCCTATCTTATGTGATATCCGAGCTATGATCTTGGAAGCTTCCAACATTCAGATCCGTCATGTCTATCGTGAGGCCAATATTATTGCGGACTGGATTGCGACCAGGGTGGCCTCTCACTCTGGGCATTGGATATGGAGACCGAGCGACTACTGTCCTCTGATTATATCCCAGTTATTAGTTTCAGATGTAACGGGTCCGTTCCGACCTAGGATGGTGTGAATCACCGTCTGTACCAAAAAAAAAAAAAAGCTCAATTATCAATTTGACTAAATTAAATCATCATGTCTATAAACTTTGACTGACGAATTGGTTCTTCCCCTCATATTTCAGAATCCTATGGAATCAAATTACCATATCTATAAATCTAGGACCCGTAATCTGGTTCCCCTCCCTCTAATCCTGTGGAATCAAATTACCATGTCACTAGCAAACCAGTTTCTCTCCCTATATTTCAAAATCATATGAAAATTAAATTATCATGTTTTTCTCTCCTACAAGTTACTGTATCTATAAATTTGGGACTGCAAACCAATTCTTCTTCCTGTATTTCATAATGCTATAAGTTTTCTTCCTATATTTCAGAATCATACATGATTGTATTGGCATATCACGCTGATTATAAATGTAGGATTGGGAAACAGTTTTCTCTCCCTGTATTTCATTGCATTGGCATCTCATCATGCCGATAGTAAATTTAGGACTTGAAAATTGATTTCCCTTCCAATATTTTAGAATATTGTAGGATTGAATTGCAATCTCCGACAATAAACATGGAATTAGTAAACTAAGGTATTTTAGAATTCGAGGGGATTGGATTGAGATCTCATGCCATGAGATTGACAAGCCGATTTCTCTTTTTATATTTCGTAAACCTATGAAATTGGATTGATAACCTCATGTTGCTTCAATTCTATACGATTAAGATAAAAAAATTTTGGGATAGAAGAGTGCAATCATAAAATTATGGTAAGATAAAAGATTTTAAGATAAAAGATTGTGACCATAAAATTTTTATGCGATCTAATAGAATTTAATAAATGTTTTTCTAATAAAACTAATAGAAATTTGTTTTAGATCTTGACCCTCGCTGGATTCCTTTATATTCCTTTGCTTTCAAATCAGAGACATGTCATAATATTTTTGATTGCTTTTTTGGTGGAGCATAATGGTGATATATTGTTAAAGGTGGGAGCGATAATATTGTTCAAATTGATGATCCTTCGTCTATATGGAAATTCAGAGAAGTTAGCAAATGATACTTTTATAGGCATTAAAAAGTAATTTTTTTTTATGCAAAACCATGGCATTTGGTTTTTCACTATACATTAGGTAGTGTTTTTTTTTAACTACATACAATGAATGTGTACATGGTTATCTTCTTCACATGTGATTATTATTATTTATTTCATTTAATTATTAAGAGATAGACTATTTTTTATCAATGTATATAATTATGTACTAAAGTACAAAAAAGATTGGAAATTAAAAAGTATTAATATGATAAATCATGAATTATGTAATGTCCGTTCCGTTAAAAGGCTTAATTATCAATTTGTCTAAATTAAATTACCATATATATAAATCTGGCTGTTGCGGGCGAATCACGTGTGATGAACGTCGGACGGATTAGGGTCACCGGGTGTGCAGAGAGATCACCGTCTTCCTCCTGGAGCCTGCAAAAAGTCCCGGGCCGGTAGTTCCGGCGGGGATCCTCCGACGCCCAAGTTAGTGAGTCGTCGAACAGGAATCTTAATCTTTTTCTTATTCTAGTGGAAGTTTTTCAGAGAGAGAGTCCTCCGCTCAATGGAGCTCGGGTCCTCCCTTTATACCTGTTGGGAATTCCGTATATCTTGGCCTGTTGGAACCGTCGAATCTGCTTCATCGAACGGTAAGTTGTTGGACTGATGCGGGATAGGGGGCCGCTTATAGCGGTAACTGTTGATCGGGCTGAGACCTGCCCGCGATTTAGGTAAACAGACTGTTCGGCAGTAGACCTTAAATCGCGGGGTCTTGGCCACTGGTGCCAACGCATAGTGATCTTTTGGGGCCGACGCTAAGGGCCGATGCTGAGGGCCGACGCTGAGGGCCGACGCTGAGGGCCAATGCTGAGGGCCGACGCTGAGGGCCGACGCTGAGGGCCAATGCTGAGGGCCGACGCTGGGGCCGACGCTGAGGGCCGACGCTGAAGGCTGACGCTGGGGACCGACGCTGGGGACCGACGCTGGGGGCCGACGCTGGTGGCTTTGGGTTACGTTGTCACATCATTGCTTTCGAAAGTCGTGCGGAAGATAATACTACCCCGGGGAAACCGTCAGCCGTATCATATGCCCCCCCACCCCTGAGATTGGTGAGCGTTTACTTACCTACGAAAGGGGGTGTGAATGTCTTCTAGGGGGCCGGTTTCCACGGTCATCTTGCTTTTGTTGGGATTAGGGAAGATTTTCCTCGGGCAGTGTTACGAAAAGACGGACGACATCATTGCGGTAAGGTTAGCACCCCCTTTTACATTGGTGGTCTTTTCGATCTTTTCGCATCGGCGGGCTATCGAAACGCCTCCCAACTGAAGACGGACGCGTGGCTAAATCGGACGGTTTGAGGGTGTTCCGAGATGGTGTAATGATGGCGAGTTGCCCTTATCTTCCTATCTTCCCTCTTTCTTTCGCCATTGCCCTCTTTTGAGTCCGTCTGCGTTTCCGTCTTCTGTTCGTTCTCCGCGCTTTGTCCCTGCTCGCGTTTTTCTTCTCAGGTCAGTCCTTATGGCTTCTTCTCCTTCTTGTTCTATTTCTGGTTCTTGGGGGGGGTCCCACCATTCTTCCCAGTCTGAGTCCCCGTCCCTCCAATGGTCCACTTCTTCTTCTGATCCTTCACCCGAGCCCCGACCAGTCAGTCGTCCCTCCATTGGGAGTCGTCCGTCCGGTGGACAAACTTCCGTTAGAACCCGGCCGGCGGTTGCCGGCCCTTCTAGGGCTACCAAGGAGTCCCCGAAGGGACTGTATCGACCATGTCTGCTCAGGACATTGCGAACTTAAGGGCTAGGTACGGCTTCCCTCCGGACCTTCACTTGTTTGTTCCTACCTCCAATGATAGGGCAACCTCCTCCCGTTCCGGTAGGGTTGCCCTGTACGGGGCCTTTTTTAAGGCCGGGCTTAGGTTACCGATTCATCCCTTTATCCTTAATCTTCTGGATAGGTATTCCTTAACCCCGTCTCAACTGGTTCCCAATTCCTTCCGTACCATAGTCGGGTTTTTGGTACTTTGCCATTTGCGGGGTATAGAGGCTAGCATTTCTCTGTTCCGCAGCTTCTATACTTTGCGCAAACAGTCGGGGTGGTGGTCTTTTACCCCTAGATCTAATAGGATCCTTAGGTTGTGCCTTCCTTCCTCCGTTAAGGGATGGAAGGATAAGTTCTTTTTCGCGGACATTAGCGGGGTCCGCGGAAGCTGGGGGGTACCCAATATCGATGCCAACAGGGATGCCTCCATCCTTCCACGGGACCAGATGGCATTTGGGCAGCTCCTGACTGCTGAGATTCCTAAGTGCAATAAGCTGTTAGCCGAAGAGAACCTTCAGCGCGCCGGCTTAATTCCCTCAAGGGGTGAGCATCAGTCCACTTGCCTCCCTTCTCTGTTTTTCTCCCTCTCTCCCTCTTTTTTTTTTTTTTTTTTTTTTTTTTTAACTATCCCTTGCTTGCGTAGGGATGGCGCCGTCACCGCACAAGCTCAGGCAGGTGGCCGCTAAAAGAGGAAGGCCACGGGGACTGTATCCCCCGCTGAAGGGAGGGCTGCCACTAAGGTTCCCAGGAGGGCCGACGCTGGGAGGGTTAGTGGCAGAGAGACCGGAGCTGGGATGCCGACACTGGAGGAGCTATGGCCGTGAAGCCCCCACGTGTCACAGTCCCGAAGAAGGGCGGCCCCAAAAGGGCCGTCGCTAAAATAGTCCATGCCCCAGAATCCAAAGCAGTGGGGCCCGTGTGCATAGGTGAGGCAATTCGACCCCGAGTCGAAGAACCCGTCCTGGAAGACACGGCACAGGCCAAGGCTGGCAAGGAGGTGGAGCGAAGCCCGCCGGCAGAAGAATCTCCAGCCCCGGCTCCAATTATTTTACTTGATTTATCTCCCGAGGGGAAGATACCGTCTCCCGCGCCTACAGAGGCGGGTGAAGCTCCGGTGGCAACAGCAGCGGCTCCCGCCGCGGCCTTGCCCCCAGCTGAAGCGCCTCTACCGGCTAAAGGGCCGGGGACGGCAGGTTCTGAGGCAGAATCGACTTCCGCGGGCCCGTCATCCAGGGAAGGGAGGACTATCGATCCTTCTTTCCAGTCACTGCTGGCGAATCATAGCCGCTGGGCTATGCGTGTTATAGAGGAGGCTTCAGTGGAGGAGATGCAAGGATATCTCCGAAGTCGGAAGAGCGGGGCCTTCTTTCGTGAAGCTTCGGTGGCTCACCTCTGGGTGAGTTTTTGTGCCACTTATTATTCTTTTCTTTTCCCTTTTTCCTGGATATATATATACACATTTTTTTTTTTTTTTTTTTTTTAGGCCTTGAACTCCCTGGTTGCCCTCAAAGACATCTGGACTTTGAGCGACACCGCCCTTGAGCAAGCACGGGAGGAGATGGTCTCCCTTCAAGCAAAAGCTGAGAAGTCGGCGATGGCCCTAGAGGACACCCGGGCCACCCTGATGGGCAAGGTAGAGGCTACTCGGCTTAGAGCCGAAAAAGCTGAATACGCGCTGGAAGTTGCCCAGCGCCGTGCTGCCCATGAGCTGGATAACGCTCAGGTGGCGGAGGAGAAGCAAAAAGCGGCCGAGGGGAAACTGACGGTGGCCAAAGAGAAACTGATGGCAGCAGAGCAGGAGGTATGCGTCCTAAGGACTCAGATGAGCTCCGCCTCTGCCGAGATCAATGGCTAAGGAAGCCACCCGCCAACACGTAATGAAAATCGCGGACCTGGAGGCGGCAGTGGCGGAGGCCCAGAGAAGAGCCACCGAGGCGGAAGAGAAGGGGGCCAAGGCCATAGAGGATTACAAAAAATCCGAGGCTTTCGATGACGAGGTAGCTGATTCAGCGGCGTTAGCTTATGACGTCGGCTTCCAAGATTGCAAAAAGAAAATACAGGAGCTTTACGACTTGGAAGATATTGAAGGCTGCAGCCTGACGACGTCCCTGAGATGGCACCCCGCCTTCGGATGCCCCTTAGCTGCTTTTTGTTTCTCTGTTGACAATTTTGTAAACTTCGTCATCAACGAATGTTTAATTTCTTGAGCTTCCTTTGTTCAAACCGCTTTGGACTGTTAGTGGATAGTAACATGCGTAGTAGATTACGTTAGATAGGACCGTGGGCTATGATGCTGTCCTCAGCATTGACAAGGCCGATGTTAGGCGGTCCTTGGTGCCAACCCAGTCGATCTCTACGGCTGACGCTAGGCGCCGGTCTTGGACGCCAACGCGGAGTTGGTCTTTGAGTGCCGGAGCGGAACCGGTCTTTTGATGCCGACGCTGGGCGCCGGTGCCAACGCGGAGTTGGTCTTTGAGTGCCAGAGCGGATCCGGTCTTTTGATGCCGACGCTGGGCGCCGGTGCCAACGCGGAGTTGGTCTTTGAGTGCCGGAGCGGATCCGGTCTTTTGATGCCGACGCTGGCGCCGGTGCCAACGCGGAGTTGGTCTTTGAGTGCCGGAGCGGATCCGTCTTTTGATGCCGACGCTGGGCGCCGGTGCCAACGTGGAGTTGGTCTTTGAGTACCGGAGCGGATCCGGTCTTTTGATGCCGACGCTGGGCGCCGGTGCCAACGCGGAGTTGGTCTTTGAGTGCCGGAGCGGATCCGGTCTTTTGATGCCGACGCTGGGCGCCGGTGCCAACGCGGAGTTGGTCTTTGAGTGCCGGAGCGGATCCGGTCTTTTGATGCCGCGCTGGGCGCCGGTGCCAACGCGGAGTTGGTCTTTGAGTGCCGGAGCGGATCCGGTCTTTTGATGCCGACGCTGGGCGCCGGTGCCAACGCGGAGTTGGTCTTTGAGTGCCGGAGCGGATCCGGTCTTTTGATGCCGACGCTGGCGCCGGTGCCAACGCGGAGTTGGTCTTTGAGTGCCGGAGCGGATCCGGTCTTTTGATGCCGACGCTGGGCGCCGGTGCCAACGCGGAGTTGGTCTTTGAGTGCCGGAGCGGATCCGGTCTTTTGATGCCGACGCTGGGCGCCGGTGCCAACGCGAGTTGGTCTTTGAGTGCCGGAGCGGATCCGGTCTTTTGATGCCAACGCTGGGCGCCGGTGCCAACGCGGAGTTGGTCTTTGAGTGCCGGAGCGGATCCGGTCTTTTGATGCCGGCGCTGGGCGCCGGTGCCAATGCGGAGTTGGTCTTTGAGTGCCGGAGTGGATCCGGTCTTTTGATGCCGACACTGGGCGCCGGTGCCAACGCGGAGTTGGTCTTTGAGTGCCGGAGCGGATCCGGTCTTTTGATGCCGACACTGGGCGCCGGTGCCAACGTGGAGTTGGTCTTTGACTGAACATACTCATTAGAAAATAAGAAGGTCTATTATTCATGCATCAGACAGATTCAAATTAATAACAATAGAATTCTATTGATAGTACCGTCGCAAATTGTCGCATTCCAAGTTCGAGGGAGCAGCTTCCCGTCCAGCTCTTCAATTTTATATGCCCCATGATATAGTACCTCTTTAACGCGGTATGGTCCTTCCCATTTTGGTGCCAGCTTGCCCCCTTCCGTGGGCTTTGATATTTCAGCTCTTCGTAGAACTAGGTCTCCCGGTCGGAATGTCTTGGGCCGCACCCGAGAGTTGTAGTGTTTAGCCACGCGCTGACGGAATGCTGCCATCCGAAGATGCGCTTGATCCCGCAATTCTTCCACCAAATCCAGATCAGCTCTCAGCTTGTTGGAGTTGCTTTCTTCGTGGTATAACTCCGTCCGGGGACTGGGAGCCCCTATCTCTACAGGGATGACCGCCTCGGTCCCAAAGACCAGGCTGAAGGGGGTTTCCCCTATGGGTGCCCGCGGCGTAGTATGGTAGGCCCACAGCACACTGGAAAGTTCTTCCACCCAGCGCCCTTTGCAGCTATCTAGCCGAGCCCGGAGCCCCTGTAGAATGATGCGATTGGTCACCTCAGCTGCACCGTTGGTTTGGGGATGCCCTACGGAGGTGAATCGGTGACGGATTCCTAGGCCCTCGCAGAATTCTCGGAAGGTCGTGTTATCAAACTGTCGGCCGTTATCTGTAACCAGGGTGTGTGGTAACCCAAACCGACACACCACAGATTTCCAGAAGAAAGACCTCACTTTGGCTTCCGTGATCTTAGCAAGAGCTTCCGCCTCGATCCACTTAGTGAAGTGATCGACGGCTACGACTAGGAACTTACGTTGTCCGGAGGCAGGGGGAAAGGTCCTAGGATGTCCATGCCCCACTGCGCGAAGGGCCACGGTGCAGCGAGAGGGGTTAGCTGGGACGCAGGTAGATGTTGAACGTTGGCGTGCGCTGGCAGCTGTCACACTTTTTAACAAGTTCAGATGCGTCCTCTTTCATCGTCAACCAGTAATACCCTTGACGTAGAGCTTTATATGCCAGAGCCCTGCCCCCCAGATGGCTTCCGCATATCCCCTCGTGTATCTCTCGCAAAATATAATTGGCGTCGGTAGGACCGACGCACCTGAGGATGGGGTACGAGAATGACCTTCGGTAAAGTCTTCCTTCCATAAGGAAGAACTTCGGGACCCGTCTCTTAAGCTTCCTGGCTTCAGCAGGGTCTTCGGGGAGGATACCTTCGGAAAGGTATTGAACATAGGCGTCCATCCAGGAAGGCTCCTGTCCTACTGGTAAAGTTTCCATTGGTGCATCAATGCTTGGGGCTTCTAAGTGCTCCACGTAAGCTTTTCCCAACATCCCATCAGCTGAGGCAGCGAGGTGGGATAGAGCGTCAGCTCTAGCATTCTCTTGTCGAGGAATGTAGCTGACGCTGAAGTGAGTAAATGGAGAGGTCATTGAGAACACCGCATCCAAATAACGGGCCATGATAGGATCCTTTGCCTCGTACTCCTTGGTGATCTGGCCAGCAACTAATTGGGAGTCGGTAAAAGCTCTAAGGCGTTTCACCCCCAGTTCCCGAGCCAATCTTACTCCGGATAACAAAGCCTCATATTCCGCCTGGTTATTAGTGGCAGGGAAGAGGAAGCGAAGTGCGCACTCAGTAACCACACCATCCGGGTTAGCTAAGATGAGGCCTGCTCCGCTCCCTTGGGAGTTCGACGCCCCATCTACATGAAGGACCCACTCATCGTCACTAGCTTCCAAGGGTTGAGTGTCCGCCGGAAGTTCTTTGGATAACTCGGTTCCCCCAGTACATTCGACCAAGAAATCTGCCAAGACTTGAGACTTCATGGCCGAGCGAGGACGGAAAGATAAATCAAACTCCCCCAGCTTGAGGGCCCACCTGGCCAGCCAACCAGAAGTATCAGGGCGAGCTAGAATTGTCTTCAGAGGCTGTCAGTGATTACTGCGATCGGGTGGGCTTGGAAGTATGGCCGCAGACGCTGGGCTGACACGATTAACGCAAAGATGATCTTTTCCATGTTTGAGTATCGGATCTCAGCATCATGAAGCACCTTACTTGTATAGTATACTGGCCTCTGTGTGCCATCAATGTCTACCCGGGCTAGCACGGAGCTGACAGCCTCAGGAGAGGCCGACAGGTATAGAAGGAGCTCCTCTCCGCCCGTCGGCTTGGCTAGCAGCGGCGGGGTGGATAGGAACGTCTTTAACCCTTCGAACGCCTCCTGGCATTCTTTGGTCCACTCGAACTTATTGATTCTGCGAAGCGCCTTGAAGAAGGGTAAACATCTTTCCGCAGACTTGGATAGGAAGCGGCTTAGGGCGGCTATTCTTCCCGTCAGGCATTGTACTTCCTTCTTGTTGACGGGGGGCCTCATGTCCAAGATGGCTTGGACTTTGTCCGGGTTGGCTTCAATTCCTCTCCGGGTCACCATGAAGCCCAAGAACTTCCCCGCTGTTACTCCGAATGCACACTTGCGAGGGTTCAGCTTCATCTGATATCGACGAAGGTTGTCAAAAGTTTCTGCCAGATCCGTGATGTGGTCAAGGGCACGAACGCTTTTTGTCAGCATGTCATCCACATACACCTCCATATTACGCCCTATCTGTCCTTCGAAGACTTTGTTCATCAGCCTCTGGTAAGTAGCCCCCGCATTTTTTAATCCGAACGGCATCACCTTGTAGCAATATAGACCCTTTTCGGTTATGAAGGAAGTAGCTTCCTCATCCTCCGGGTTCATCCGGATCTGGTTGTATCCGGAGAATGCATCCATGAAACTGAGGACTTCATGGCCGGAGGTAGCATCCACCAATTGATCGATTCGAGGTAGTGGAAAGCTATCTTTGGGGCATGCCTTGTTGAGGTCGGTGAAATCCACACACATTCTCCAGCTCCCGTTGGCCTTGCGGACTAACACCACATTAGCTAGCCATTCAGGGTAATGAACTTCTCGAACGTGGCCCGCAGCCATAAGCTTACGGATTTCCTCGTCGATAGCTTTCTGTCTGTCCGGAGCGAAGTTTCTCTTCTTTTGTCGGACTGGCCGACACTCTGGCTTGAGGTTGAGCCGATGGGTAATTACTTCTTCAGGGACGCCTGGCATGTCGGAGGAAGACCATGCAAAGACATCAGTGTTGGCCCGCAGGAATGCGAGGAGTTGACGACGTGTCTCTTCCGGGAGTGATGCCCCCAGCTGAACAGTCCTTGCCGGGTTATCGTCCAAGGGGAGGGTTAGAAGATGCTCTGCCGGCTCCCCCCTTCTCCCCAACTCCCTAGGATCGAGCGACTCAGAGGCCGTTGCCGACTCTGCACTCAGCGGGCTGGGCGTCAGATGATAACAGGGCGGCAACGGGTTTTGCTCTCCCTTCATTTCTCCGATCCCTTCATTGGTAGGGAACCTTACTAACAGTCTCTTGGTGGAGATTACGGCATCCAGCAAGTTTAGCCCCGGTCTTCCCAAGATGGCGTTATACGCCAGCGGGACCCGGACCACCAGGAAGTTTACAACCACTGTACTCTGACAGAGGAGTTCCAGCCGTGACCGGGAGAGCAATTTCGCCTTCGACGTTCACTGAGTCTCCCGTGAAGCCCATTAGTGGTGTGGCGACAGGTTGAAGCAAGGACCTTGATAAGTCATCCGAACAAAAGCCTCGTAACTCAAGACATCCACAGAGCTTCCACTATCAATTAAAATTCTTTTTACAGGTGCTTAGCTATAGTCATAGAAACTACGACGCTGTCGTGTTTGTTAACTACCCCTTCTAGGTCCTTTCCGAAAAAAGGTATTACAGAGTCTATTCCCTCGCGCGGCCTTTTCGAACCGCCCTCCGCTCCCAAGAGATCATAGCTATGGTTTTTTCAGTTGGGGCATTATCCACGCCCGCCGGATGACCTGGGGGCGCCATGGGGCCCACCGCGGGGAGGTTCCCCCTCCGAACAAACTTGCCCAGGTGGCCCTGCTGGACCAGCTCTTCGATGGCCTTTTTCAAATTGCGGCAGTCTTCGGTGTCGTGACCGTAGTCCCGATGGTATCGACAATAAAACTCCTTGTTGCGGGGGGCTCCAGACTTCAAGGGAGCCGGTCGCTTGAAATATGGTTCCTCCTCGATCTCCAGTAGGATGTGGGAGATGGGGGCCATGAGGGGAGTGAAATGCTCTTTAGGAACCAGTGCTTGTGGCCGGCGATCCGGGCGCCGTGGAGGCTCAGGCTTCCTAAGTTGCGCACCCGTGCGATCGAAGGTGGCGGTTTGTTGCCGGGGTTCTTGTCAATGTCTCTCCGGGAAGAATCTGCCTCGTCAGCGCGGATGTATTTCTGTGCCCGGTTCAGAAGCTCGGCGTAGGAACGCGGAGGCTTCTTATCCAGAGAGTAGGCGAATCTGGACGGGCGAAGTCCTCTCTTCAGGGCCAAGGTGGCGACAGAGTCTTCCAGGTTGTACACCTCCAGCGCAGCCTCCTTAAATCGAGCGACGAAATCCTTTAAGGTCTCGCCACTTTTCTGCTGGACGGCAAAGAGGCTATCGGCAACTCGTGGGATCTTTCGACAGGCATCAAAATGAGCCAGGAAAGACCGCTCGAGTTGTCGGAAGGAGTTGATGCTGCGTGGAAGTAGACGGGAGTACCACGCGCGTGCCGCCTTACGGAGCGTAGCCGGGAAGGCGACGCATAATAAGGAATCCGTCGCTCCTGGACCTGCATGAGGACCTTGTAGCTCTCCAGATGGTCCAGGGGGTCCGTCGTTCCATCATATGGATCCAGTTGAGGGAGACGAAACCGGGGGGGGACCGGTTCCTTCATGATATGACGAGAAAGCGGAGGGCGACGTTCGTACTCCGCTGCATAGGGATCGGCGATCTGACGGCTGAGTTCGTCCAACCGCCGATGGTACTCGTCAAGCCTTTGCTCGGCTCGTCGAGTGGTTCTCCGAGGCATGTTACCTCGAGATGAGTCGAAGAAGAAGATCGCCGGCGTAAAGAATGTGCCCGCTTAGACTCTTTTTCTTCCGGTCGGTGGTGGGGGCGACTAGAGCGACGGGAAGGAGACCGTCGTCGCCTTGAAGTCCCTTGGGATGAGTCGGAAGAAGAGGATCGACGGCGCAAGGTAGGCACCCGCCTGGACTCCTTTTCTTCCGGTCGGTGGTGGGGGCGACGGGAGTGACGGGAAGGAGACCGTCGTCGCTTCGAGGTCCCTTGACGATGAGGTTCGGGAGGTGAGCGGTGAGAGACCTCAGGTGGGGTCCCTCCTTGGTGAGACTGTACTGTTCCTCGCACCCCTCCGCCCGTTTCCGGGGGTTGAGTTACAGCAGCCACATAGCGCTCTTGCAGCCCTCGGACCATCGTCGTCAGATCCTGGACCTGATGGGCCAGATCATCAAGCCGGTCAGGTTGGCTCGTTGGTGCACGGGGTGGAGCATGAGGGTTGGCTTCCGAATGCTCCACTCGCGGGATGGGCCCGGCTGCCTGACTAGAGGAAGCCTCCTATGCTCGCGTGGTCACCATCGCTTCCTTTGCAAAGTTGGAGAGATTTCGGGAGATAGTCTGCGTCCTGCCCCCCGTCCCCCCTTCCTGGCGCGCCAATCTGTTGCGGGCGAATCACGTGTGATGAACGTCGGACGGATTAGGGTCACCGGGTGTGCAGAGAGATCACCGTCTTCCTCCTGGAGCCTGCAAAAAGTCCCGGGTTGGTAGTTCCGGCGGGGACCCTCCGACGCCCAAGTTAGTGAGTCGTCGAACAGGAATCTTAATCTTTTTCTTATTCTAGTGGAAGTTTTTCAGAGAGAGAGTCCTCCGCTCAATGGAGCTCGGGTCCTCCCTTTATACCTGTTGGGAATTCCGTATATCTTGGCCTGTTGGAACCGTCGAATCTGCTTCATCGAACGGTAAGTTGTTGGACTGATGCGGGATAGGGGGCCGCTTATAGCGGTAACTGTTGATCGGGCTGAGACCTGCCCGCGATTCAGGTAAACAGACTGTTCGGCAGTAGACCTTAAATCGTGGGGTCTTGGCCACTGGTGCCAACGCATAGTGATCTTTTGGGGCCGACGCTAAGGGCCGATGCTGAGGGCCGACGCTGAGGGCCAATGCTGAGGGCCGACGCTGAGGGCCGACGCTGGAGGCCGACGCTGAGGGCCGACGCTGAAGGCTGACGCTGGGGACCGACGCTGGGGGCCGACGCTGGGGGCCGACGCTGGTGGCTTTGGGTTACGTTGTCACATCATTGCTTTCGAAAGTCGTGCGGAAGATAATACTACCCTGGGGAAATCGTCAGCCGTATCACTGGCGAACCTGTATTTCAGTGGGATTGGATTCGCATATTGTCATGCCAATTATTTTGTAGGATTGAATTGACATTTCATGCCGATTAGGACCAGCAAACCAATTCCTCTCCCTATTAATCATGTGGGAATCAAATTGCTATATCTATAAACTTGGGACTAACAAACCGATTCCTCTTTATGTAAAATCCTATGGGAATCAAGTTGCTATGTCTCTCCCTCTATTTTAGAAATTTGTGAGAATAAGTTACCATGTCTATAAACCTAATTGGCAAATTTGTTCTTCCTATATTTCAGAATTATATGGGACTAGATTGGCATATCATGGGACTAGCAGATTAATTCCTCTCCCTATATTTGATTGGATTGGCATCCATGATGACTGTAAATATGGGATTAAAAAACTAATTCTTTTTCCTATATTTTAGAATATTATGGGAATGAATTGCAATCTCACATTGATTGTAACATATGATTAGCAAACCAGTTTCTCCCTTGTATCTTAAAATTCTATGAGATTGGATTGGCATCTTATGCTGACTATAAATATGGAATTGGTAAATCGATTCCTCCTTTTGTATTTATAACCCTATGAAATTGGATTGGTGATCTCATGCTACTTCAATTTTATATGATAAGATAAAATTTGTGAAGATAGAAGAATATCATAAAAATTCTGGTGAGATAAAAAGTTTTTTTAGGACACAAGATTGCAACCACAAAATTTTTATGCGACGTAATAGAATTTAATAAGTGTTCAAAACTAATATAAATCTCTTTAATCTCACGTATTGCCTTGGATCTTGATCCTTGGATTCTTTTATTTTTCTTTACTTTCAAAATTTCTTTGCTTTCAAAATTAGTGTCTCATTAGGATATTTTCAATTTCTTCTTTATTGGAGCATGACAAATGTAATCCCCTAGATTTCTCAACTGCTCGTGAGAGTTATCACGAGATCAGATGATAAACTCTAGAAATTTGAATTCCAAGTATATCTAATTATAGAGTCCCTTGATTTGGAGACTCTGCAATGCCTATAAAAGATAATGTGAAACCCTCCTTCCCATCATACACGGACGCCCCTTTTCATCATCTCCTTGTGCGGACGTTTCTTCCTCAGCGCACCTACCTCTGGTAAGTCTCTTGTCCATGCATGGGAGAGAGGAGGATTGAAAAAAATAAATAAATAACGGAGAACAGGGAGGAGCCGGGTTACAGAACCCAGCTCCCTTCCCTTTCTCTGTGAGCCGACGCTGGTTCAGGCCCAGCGGCGTGCCCGCCGCCTCGCCGGGCCTGAGCCCCGACCGATAACCCCACCGGCACCGGGGGCGGCGTCCGGTGGGGTGCTAGAGGACAATGAGAGAGAGAAGAGAGCGGAGGAGGGAGAGAGACGTGATCTGTGAGCAATCGACCGGCGGTCCGATCCTTGGTTCGGGCCCGGCGGTGTGCTCGCCGCTTTGCCGGGCCTGAGCCTTGGTCGGAGACCTCCACCGGCGCCGGGCGTGCGTCCGATGGAGGTCCGGCCGGCCATGGTGACCGGCCGTGCCGCCGGCGTGATTCTTAGCCACGGAAGACAGTGAGAGAGAAAGAGAGGTATAAAAGAGAAATTGGAGAGAGAGAGGGAGGGAAGGTCGACCGCGGTGACGGCCGGCTTTGGTCCGGCCAACGGCGGCCGGACCGATGCCAATTTGGCCGGAATTGGCGCTGGCACCGTGGAAGACACGCGAGCGAAGAGAGAGAAAGAAAGTTTTAAAGTGACAAATTGATGAGAGAGAGAGGATGGGGGAGGCTGGCCGCGGTGGCGGCCGGCCACGGTCCGGCCAATGGCGGCCGGCCACGGTCCGGCCAACGGTGGCCGGACCGCCTCCAATTTGACCGGCGGTAGCCTTGGCCATCGGCATGACTCTCAGCTCCTCTGTTTCTTTTGAAACAGAGGAGCTGGGGTTTATAATGATTAATGGGCCGTTGGGCCGTTTTGTTTTTGGGCCCTGTTGGGCCGTCTTTGGAGCCCAGTTTGAGCAGTATTTTGGGCCCTGTATCGGGTCGAGAATGGCAAAGTAAATATATGGCCCGAATCAGGATTGATTCTAGTTTCTGGGGATAATTTTATTTCCCTATTTGGGTGTATACATTGAGAGATATTCAAGCCCAAAGTTGGACCCGTGAAGTGGTTTGGGTAGAGTTTAAGAATTATTTTATAATTCAGATTTTAGAAATTTAATAATGAAAAATGATTCTGTAGGTTCCCAGGCGTCCAATTAGCTGAGTTATCAATTGAAATTCGTGTACTATGGTAAGTAAGTCAAGTATTATAATTTTATTAATTATTAATTTATGAACTGTGAAATTACAGTTAAATATAATTATGTTAATTTGGCAAAATTATGTTGTTACTATGATAATATGTAATTATGATAATGACAGTAAAACTTTATGTATCGTCGCGGTTCTTAGATGACAGATTATCACATGATAAATTCTCATATGATAGATTCTCACATGACAGATTATCACATGACAGATTCCCACATGATAGATTCTCACATGACATATATCACATTATCACATGACAGATAACAGAATACGGGTACCAGGATCCTTTCTATTAGGGGATATTTAAGAGTGCTACACATGATGTGTATTGTAGGGCCGTGGGATACATAAAGAAAATAATGACAGTATAAACAATATTTTGTTTACATCGCATATATTCTAGTAATTATTATTGAATTCAGTATCAAATTAATTGATTTGATGACCTGAACATGCTGATAGCATGATAAAAGAAATTTTAAAATTATATTAGGCTTACTTATTGAGTGTGAGCTCATAGAATTCTCACAATATTTTTCAGAGCCTCAGGAATGAAGAAGGATAATTGGCATGGAAGAAGCTTCTATTAAATAGACTTAGTTTAATTCTATTGATTTAGTTCAGATTTACTTGTGTGTAGGGCAGATAGCCAAGACTGATAATTATGGTTTGTAATAAATCATGGATGTGAATTTTGCTTTATATTGATTTATGTGATGAAGTTCGAAACGCCTTGCATGCCTGGCATGCGGTGGGTTGTCATCTTAGCTCAAAATTTTGGGACTTGGGCGTGACAACAACATTGTATTATTAAAAGTGGGAATGATAATAAAGAGAGATGATGAAAGAAATGAAGAAAAAATCATTAAAATCGATGATCTTTCATCCATACGGGAATTGATAAAGCAAAAGTTAGCAAATGATCTTTCTATGGTTGTACATTAAAATGTAAAAATTTTTATTAGTGAAAACCATAACACGTCTTAAAGTTTCTCAGTGCAGATTGAGCACCATTATCGTTTTATTGCTATATGTATATATAGTTATCTTTTCACTATATATGATTATTATTTTTTATCTCATTTAGTTATTGAGAGATAGGCTGTTATTTATTAATGCATACAATTATCTACTAAATACATGGTATATAAAATACTGGAATCAAAAGAATTAATATGATAAATCGTGTATTATTCAGTGTCAAATCCATTAAAAGCTCAATTATTAATTTGCCTAAATCAAATTACTATATCCATGAACTTAGGATTGGCAAATTAATTTTCTCTCCCTGTATTTTAGAATCTTGTAGGATTAGATTGACGCATCATGTTTTTTTTTTTTTTTTTTTGTACAAGCGGATAATCATACTAATCTAGTACGAATTATCCCTGATATGTCAGAATACAAAATTTGCTGTAATACAGAGGGGCAGGGATCACCCAGCCGCCAAATCCAACCAGCAGCATGCTGAGCCACAAATGCTGCTATCCAATCGGCCGCCGAGTTGGCTTCACGGTAGATATGACGAATCCGGACAGAACCAACTCTTTGTAAAATAGACTATGTGTCCCTGAGAATAGGAATACTGGGGCCGTTGAAAATATTCTCCTTTCTCAGCCATCGGATAACCGTCATCGAATCACCCTCGATAACGAGATGATGAGCATGGAAGTGCTGAGAGGCATAAGAAATACCTGCCCAAGCTGCATAAAGTTCAATCATAGGGACAGAGGGATCAAGGGTACCAAAACCATCCGCAGCTAGCATATCACCCTGAGGACCACGAATGATAAACGCAGACCCAGCAGCTCTGCCACGGACACTCCCATCGAAGTTGATTTTGATAAACCCTGGTGGGGGGGCTCCCAGGAAATGAAAACCGAATGCCGGTTCGCTGCCGAAGCAGCAGGGGAACCCCAGAGGCCAGAGGATTCAAGACCAACAATATGAAAAGCTTGGGCATAATCCGCAGACAAAGATCTGATCCTTCTAACAAGCCGATGTGGAGTGGTAACATCATCAGAGAAGATGAGGTGGTTCCTTGATATCCAAATCTGATAAGCCGTGATCGCCCAGAGACCTTGTTTATGCTGGGAAGCCCTCCGGAGATCAAGAAAGAAGAGGGAACATAGGGATCCCGAACCACCCACATTATAGGAGTAACCCATCATCTGCCAAATCAACCTGGCTCGTGGACATATGAAGATCGCATAATCCGCAGTCTCATCCTCCAATCCACACAGAGAGCAAGTCGGCTGGATAGGCAACCCCTACGGGAAAGCATGACACTCGTCGGAAGACAGTCCCAAAGAAGCTTCCAGATGAATACCTGGACCCGGGGAAGAGTAGGAAGCGACCAGATCCAAGCAGCATCCTTCGTGACTAGGGGCTGGGGCCTGAAAATCTTCATAAGATCCCTAAGAGGGGCTTTGGAAAGACAGGATCTCTGCCAAACTCTAGCATCCGTCGAAGGTCCGGAGGAGAGAGGAATAGATAAAATCCGCCGAGAGAGCTCAACACCAAAGGACCTGATCACTCTATCGGTATCCCAAGAAGGGGGATCTAAAGAAATCAAATCCCTAACCTTCATCTTGGAGGGGACATCAATGTTGATAAAAGAAGGCCACTGAGAAAGAGGGAGCTCAGATATCCAGGAGTCCTGAATCACATCAACAGAATGACCATCTCCAATCATCCATGTAGTTCTCTTAAGAATAGACTCACCATAATGACAGACCTCCTTCCAAAAGAAGGAGCACCCCCTGGGCGGCCCAATACACTCCCCAGGCTTCCATTCACCATACCTCGCCCGCATAAGAGAACTCCACATACATTGCGGCTCCAGAAGGAAACGAGAAGCATGTCTGGCCAAGAGGGCTTGCCGTCTGATCCTCAGAGATTGGATCCCAAGACCACCTTTCTGAATAGGCATACATATCATATCCCAAGATAATAGATGAGTGCCATGCCCATCTTGCATGGAGGCCCAAAGGAAGTCTCTGAAGATTCTCTCAATCCTCCGAAGGCAAGTAATAGGGATGGCCGCATTCGAAAGCAAATAGAGAGGCAGAGAGGAAAGAACCGATCGAATAATGGTGACTCTGGCCATCATAGATAGGCCGGTAACCTGCCATCCCTCAATACGCTGACGAACCCTCCTCTCTAAATCAGCAAAGTCAGAGCAACGAGGACGTCTACCGGTCATGGGAATCCCCAGATACATAAACCGGTCAGTCTGAGTAGAGATACCCAGCAAAGAGATAATGGCTGCTTTAATAGACCTGGAAGTCTTCGGGCTAAAGCAGATGGAAGATTTAAGATAATTGACCTTCTGACCCGAGGCCTGACAATACCGCTGCAGAATAGAATCAACAGAAACCGCATTTCAATAGAGGCCTGACCCAGGATAATGCAGTCATCAGCAAACATGAGATGAGAGACAGAAGGACCGCCAACCCCATCCATAAAAGGGACAATCGCCCGATCGCATTGAGCCTGATAAAAAGCTCGGGAAAGATCGTCCGCGGCCAAAATGAACAACAAGGGGGATAGAGGACAGCCCTGACGTAACCCTACCGAAGACTGGAAAAACTCAGTCAAACCCCCATTAATAACCAAAGCAAAGGAAGGCCTCTGAATACAAGCCATAATCCACTCAATAAACACCCCGTCAAAACCAAACTCCTGAAGAGAGCTTTGAAGAAAAGCCCAACTCAGTCTATCGTAAGCTCTCTCCATGTCAAGTTTGACAGCCATAAGACATCGTCTAGCTGGGCTCTCTGCAGATCATGCATAAACTCCTGAGTAATAAGGATATTATCCGAGATAGAACGCCCTCTGATAAAAGCCCCCTGTTCAACAGAAATAATACGGGGAATCACCTCGCAGAGACGGCTAGCAAGAAGGCGGGCACAGACCTTATATAAAGTAGTGCATAAGCTGATTGGCCTGAAGTGCTGAGGAATAGAAGCATTAGTGCACTTAGGCACTAAAGTGATAAGAGTCCTGTTCCAATCCTTAGGAATGAGTTTAGATTGGAAAACAAACTGGACCGCCATAACAACCTCCTGCCCCACTATATCCCAATAGTGACGGAAAAAGAATGGAGGGAAACCATCAGGCCCCGGAGCCTTATCCGGACCAAGATCCCAGAGAGCACGACGAATCTCCTCCACAGAAATAGGCTTGACCAGCATAGCATTCTCCTCAGAGGAAACTTTCCTGGAATTATCAACCTGAATAACCGGAGCACCCACAGCAGAGGTCTCAGTCCACCTAGAGCGGAAGAAATGGAGAAGCTGGGACCGAATAGAGTGAATATCATCCAGGAATGTCCCTCATCATCGACCAACCTCCGAATCTTGTTAGCAGCCCTCCGACGGAGTGTGACCTGGTGAAAAAATCTGGTATTGCGGTCCCCTTCACAGATCCACTGAATCCTGGATCTCTGCCTCCAAAACACCTCCTGCTGCCGAAGAAGGGAATGGTGCTGAGCAAGATTCTCTCGCAGAAGGGAGAGATCAGAGTCCAAAAGAAGACCGTCGTGTCCTCCTTAGCCTGAAGAGCACTGATAGTGGCTTCGACCTGCTCCACTTGTCTAACCAGATCCCCAACCTCCTGTTTATTCCATCTAGACAATCTACGGCTGGTCAACAAAAGACGACGAGATAGCCTATAAACAGCATTGCCTCTTACAGGTAAGTGCCAAGTCTGAGAAATGATTGTGCGAGCTGCCGAATGGAATGTCCAAAACCGCTCGAATTTGAATTGCTTTCTCTGATGGAGCTCAGCCTCAGTAGATATCAAAATGGGGCAGTGATCAGAGGCGATCCTAGGGAGATGAGTAACAGAAGCTGCCGGGTACATCTGAGTCCACAGAGCCGAGGCAAGAGCTCTGTCCAATCTCTCCCACACACGAGCTGACCCCTGCCGATTATTACACCAAGTAAATTGGGGCCCCGAGTACCCCAAATCCATCAACCCAGAGGAACCAATAAAGGACCTAAATTCATTGATATCAGCTGAGCTAGTAACTCTTCTGCCTCCCCGCTTTTCACTAGCCTCAGTGATACAGTTAAAATCACCAACAATAATAGAAGGAAGACCTCGCTCAAGGAGGGAAAGCAGCTCGGACCAAAGGACCCGTCTCTCCCGGTAGTCCGTATGGCATAGACTGCCGAAAGGAGCCAGGGATTAGAGGTCCCTTCCTTGACAACAAGGCCAATCTGCTGGTTACAATGATGAAAAGCTTCAATCGTAACAGCTGGATCACGCCAAATGGCCAAAATACCACCAGACATACCCACAGCCTCCACTGCATAAGAGGACCAAGACCGGGCAATCTGTCTCCGAATCGTAGCAAGGTATCCCCCGACAGCCTGGTTTCAAGGAGAACACATATATCAAAATGATGAAGTTGAAGCAATCTACCAAAGGAGGACCGAAATGAGGGCTTACTAGCACCTCGAACATTCCATAATAAGATCTTCATAAAACTAACTGGAGGTAGAGGGGGCCCCCCCTGGTCCTCATCCATAACATAATCAGAAAGGCGCCCTACAGACGGGGAGCCACCCTCCGAATAATGTGAGCCATGAGTCTGCAGAATACCTGAGCTAGGTACAGTTTCTACAGACCTGTGGGAATCTACAGTTGATAAGGAGACTGATTCCTGCCATAACAGCTACAGTGGAGACCTCACTGCCCAGAGCAACGGCCCGACGTCCGGAGGGCTCAGATTTAGTAGGAGAAGAAGGGATAAGGTCCACTTTACATTTGATATTAGAGCTCTTGCCTTTTCCTTTTTTCTTTTCCACTCTAGTGACTGATCTTGGGGGCAGACTATCAACTGGTCTGGCCCGCTTAAGGGGACCCGAACACCCATCCCTGATTTCCACTTGGCCCCCTACATTGGATTCAGATCCCAGAGAGGCAAATGGATTGGGAGTTATATTGAGAGAAAGATCAGGGACTGCTACCTGATTGATATTCTTCTTCCCAGCTGAGGATACTTGAAACCGGCACGCACCAAGGAAACCGGCACGGCCACTAATCCAGCACTGTTTGTCTCCCCCAGTTGAAATTGAGAAGCCGAGACACCCAGCAGCGACGCAGGGAGGCGCCTCCGAGCCATCTTCACCGGAATCTGCCATCCCTCAGACACCTCCAACGAAGAAGAACCGGGTTGAGGGACAGGGCACGGAGAAGAAACAGGGCGAGAAGGCTTTGACACTGAAGAATCAGCTGCCGGGGAGGCCTTCAACACAGACCTCCGTTGACGAACGGCCGCCATCCACGGCCCGAAAACAGGGCCATTGTCATCCTCCTTCGCATCAGACGAAGACGCCAGCGAGCAGGATCCAGCCAAATGCAGAGAGCCACACTTGGGACAGATTCCTTCCACCGATTCAAAGATGAATTGATTGACGCATCATGTTGACTATAAGTGCAAGATTAGCAAACCGATTCCTCTTCCTATATTTCCAAATTTTATAAGATTGGATTGGCATTTCATGCCAACTGTAGACGGGGAGTGGGGACTAGCAAACCGGTTCCTCTCCTTGTATTTGAAATTATGTGAGAATCAAATTGCCTATAAACCTGAGACTAGCAAATCGATTCCTCTCTTTATAATTTAGAATCCTTTGAGAATCAAGTTACTATGTCTATAAATCTGACAGTCAAACCGATTCTTCCCCTGTATTTCAGAATTATATGGGATTGGATTGACATATCATGCCACCTATAAATGTTGGATTGGCAAACTAATCCTCTCATTGCAATTGATTGGATTGGCATCTCATGCCGATTATAAACATGGGACTCTAAAATCGGTTCTTCTTTTTGTATTTTAGAATATTATGGGATTGAATTGCAATCTCATACCAACTATTAATATGGAAGTAACAACTAGTTTCTCCCTTTGTATTTTACAATTCTATGGAATTGGAATGACATGTCATGCCAATTGTAGAAGTAGGATTAGCAAATCAATTATTCTTTTTGTATTTCCCAGCTACACCTTAAATCATTGTACCTCTATGATCCCACTCCACCAATAATTGTACCCGTTGTCCTTTCCGACCTCGTGCCATCAAATCATCGTCCTTCCTGTCTCCCGGCTACACTTTAAATCATTGTACCTCCATGGTCCACTCCATCAATAATTGTACCCATTGCCTCCCTCATCATTGTCCTTCCTGGCCTTGTGCCATCAAATCATCATCCTTCTTGTCCCCCAATCATTATCCTTATTGTCTGCATCTCCATTATTGCTCCCCAACAATAGACCAAGATAGCCTTCCCTCAGCTATAAAAGGAGAGAACCTCCTCCTCATTCGGCAGGTCCTCGATCCACCTTCAATCACCTATCCACACATCTTTGATCCAACTTTCAACCACCAAGTCCACGCCTCATCCGCCTGCATACCAATCGCTTACCATAAGCCTATCATCCACAAAATGAAAAACCCCTATAACCAGCCATAGCCACCCAAAGATGAACTCTATCGCTCATAGTCTTATTTAGAGCTCGGAAACCTTATGAACCTCATCAACCTTGAAGCCTATCCTACCCAGAGTATTCTGAGCTATACCCACTCTTTGGAGAGCTTATGGATCTAGCAACCCATGTTATCTTCTACCTTGAAGAATACGAGCCCTTTCCAAGCCTTAACCTAATAGACCAACCAGAGCTCAACCTGACACCATAAACCTTGGAAACCATGACCCCTTCCATGAAGAAATCCTCCAAGAATGTCAGAACACTTTGAAACTCATAAATTCCATACTTGAAAAATATCCCTACCTACTACCTGCCTTCCAGAAAGTCATAGATAATGCAACCTGGACCATAATGGGATCGAAGAATATGACAACCAGTTCCTTGACTACAGACTGATTAGAGGAAGACTGTAATCAAAATCTCGGAAGACAGTTCCATGTAAAAATCTTTTATTAGCTTTTATCTTATGTAAAACTTCAGCTTTACGTAATGTTTTTATCGGTGTTTGTATAAGTCCTTACATCAGTGTTTAACAGTTCTATGTAGGACTTCAGTGCTTTGTTATAAATAAATCCTCAGTTTTTTATAAAAGATTTAGCTTTCCCAAAATATTATTGTTCATTTTTACTATTCATTTTTACTATTTATTTTTACTATTCACTTTTACTATTCATTGCACTCTGTTGTTTTTATGGAATTTTCATCTGTATCTCATTCCGCACCTAAATGGTATCAGAGCCATGTTAGATCTCCACGCATAACAGTGTCAAGTATAATAAATCCAAAAGTATCTCACCTCCTGAGCGAGTGTACGAACGTACACTTATGACCCATAGGAGTAATGAGCTACGGCCGGACGAGATCTTTTGAGATTTAAGAAACTCAATCGCCTTAATCAACATTTTAGTTCTTACTGGAAAAAAGTCAGGATCCTAGAGTTCACTAGCCTACTATCTTTAATCTCAATAAGTCTTAAAGCAATGGTTGAAACTTTAATTAAGCTGTTCAATAGGCCATTAGGGGGAAACGTTGGTAAGCGTGAGTCCGTTGGTAAGCGTAAGGCCAGCAGAAGAGCGTAAGTCTGGTAGTGTTCCCGGCAGTATTCCCGTCATCCCTAGGTGCCAAAATGAATAGCATAATTAAAAGATTAACCAGAACTCAAAGACTAGATGAGATTGAAAGTTTAGAAGATAGTGAAACCCACGATCAAGACTTTTATCCAGAAGAAACCATTAATGTATTAAATAGATCAGTATCAGCAATAGAAATCGATATAACAAATAAGAAAATTTCAACAATTAAATATGACCAGATATATAAAAAGGAAGCTTTAGCCTCTTTGAGGAACGAAGGGTTAAAATTGCAGAACATGATCTAGACATTAAACTAGAAAATGGACAAACTAGTGTTAGGCTTTTTAGAAAAAAGGATATACAATCTTTCAATATTGATGATAAACTTAGATACATGCATATTACAGCAGTACAGGTTGCCATAATCCCAAACCATAGAGAGGGAATGGATAAACCTATATTTATAATATTAAAGATAATCGCTTCAACGAAGCAGAAGATGCAATTCTTAGTGCCATTGTACCAATGTTAGTTGAGGACCTATTTACTTTGAAAACTATCCCAACCTAAGTCTAGCCATAGACGGAGCCATTAAAGATTCCTTAGTCTTAGACATAAAGGTAGCAGGATACGAAAATATAAAACCAGAATTTAAACCTCTAAGTATTGTCTACAGAATAAGTTATAAGATGATGAAAACCCGAGTCAATGCTAAAGGAATAAGAAAATCACCTACAGGAAAAACCCTATTTTTAGCAACAGATGAGAGACATCAGTCGATAGTACCCCAAATGAGTGATTGGAAAAGGATAAGAATTGAAAGCAATTGGACTCTAGAAAAAACTCAGCCTCCTAGAAGGTCAGTCAGAGAAAATAGAATAATAAATGAAATAACCCAAGATGATAAAGGAACGGTGAGATATAATTTTAGAAGATCCTATAGCATGAGAAATCCCGGTTCAGAAGTAGGAGAAACTAGCCTAAGAAACTTAAAACTCAAAGGAGTTGATCTAGAATCAAATGTCCCGAGTTTATTTTATGAAGAAGCAAATTATTCTCCAACCTATTATCAGATGAGAGAAGATACACCAAACCAACTAAACACGATAAAAGAAATTTGAGATTAATAAAGAAAGTATCAGAAAAGATTTTAAAGCAAAACATAACAAGAAAAAGGTTGACTGGCTGTAGAAAGCAACCATCCCAAAAGAAAGAGAAGAATTAAAACAAGAATACTATAGTTTTATGAATACCCTAGAATTGGAAATCCCTTATTTCACTTGGCTTGAAGAAGAATGTAAAAATAAGAAAATTACAAGCAAATACCCTTTTAAGTCTTTAGGAGTAATTTGAAAAACCACAGAAAATAAGAAAATAAACTCAGAACACATCCCTTTAGATGAATGTCAGATTAATTATAGAAATTAAATAGTTATAGCCTCTCCATTTAAAGCCATCAAACCAGAAATGACAGTCACCCAGCAACCAGTAATGAGATTAGAAAGATAGCACAACAAAACAATTATAGCAATCAAGCCCTACATACAATATCGGGACAACTGAATAAGATAGAAAAGACTCTTGAACAAAAAGTCCAAAATCCAAAAGTAGATCAAATTATAAAAATACAAAAGCCTCTTTTCCAGACAGATAATAGCTGGGAAAAATGATTTAAAAATAAAGAAGACCTGATAATAGATAAACTAAAAGAAATTAGACTAAATATGATATCATCACAAGAATCTAAAAATCAAATAAATAAGTTAAAAGATGAAGGACAAACATATTATAAAACACAGAAGGATTATTATCCTAGACCAACTCCCCCAGATATCCAATTTGAAGAAAGAAAAGTTTTAGAAGAGAGGCCTATACTAGCGGAGTAGTTTATGAATGAAACTTAGATGGGATGTCAGAAAGAGAAATCTGGAATCTTTTAAGAGAAATGAATATGACTGCAGGAGCCCTAAGAGCCTCAAATACATCCGAGAAAGATACCCTTAGAATTCTAGTCCAAGGATTCACCGGACAATTAGAAGGATGGTGGAATAGATATTTAAAGCCTGCAGAAAAAGACTTCATAATAAATAGCACTAAAATTGTAGTTAAATTAGAGTCTACTGAGACCTCGGAAGAACCCAATGGGGTAGACACTCTACTCCATGCAATATACAGACAGTTCATAGGAACAAAAGACATAAAACAAGAAAACAACCGAATGCTTCTAATGAAACTTAGATGTCATAAAATGCAAGACTTCAGATGGTATAGGGACGTTTTCCTATGTCGAGTCCTTGAGAGGGAAGATTGCAGTTCTCCCTTTTGGAAAGAAAAGTTCATATTAGGATTACTAAACCTATTCTCAGAAAAGGTTAGTGAAGCCTTAACAGAAAAATACCAAGGCGAAATTAACTAGGACCATGTCACCTATGGAAATATCATTGAAACAATTAATACAACAACACTAAAAATGTGCACAGAAATGAAACTCCAATCTAAGTTAAAAAGAAACGAAATTACAACCAAAAAAGAATTAGGAGGATTTTGTAAACAATACGGATACGAAGTATTAGTACCCCCTTCTAAGAAAAAGAGGAAAGATAAAAGAAAGATAGAAAATCCAACATACCCTAGAAATAGATCAAATAAACAGAAGAATTTTCCTAGTAAAGAAAAAGGGAAATTCAGAGACCAAAAATTCAAGGAAGCTCTTAGGAAAAGGTATAACACCAATCAAAGAAAAACAACAACCTGCTATAGATGTGGAAAAAAGGGCCACTTTAGCAAGAATTATAAAAATTATAAAATATCCCAAATCCAAGGGATGGATATTCCAGAAAACCAAAAGAGAAAAATACAAGAATTAATGTTATCAGAAAGTGAAAAAAGTTACCCTTCAGACCTAGAAGATAGTTCAGAATATGAAAAGATCAACCTAATAGAAGAAAATGAGGAAGAGAGTTCCTCTGATGAAGAAGGAACTTCCTCAGAAAACATAGATGAAATAGCCTTATGCGGCTGTACTAAAAATCTTAAAATCAATATGATTAACAGCAAAAGAAGCGATCTACTCATAGAACTAATAGAAAAGGCCGATGATCCGAAATTAAGAAAAAATTACATAGAGGAACTCAAAAAAGAATTGCAACCTAAAGCTAAAAAAGAAGTCTCAAGCCTATCAGAAATAATTAAACAAAAGGAACAAGAAGAAAAACTTAAAACAGACCCAATCCATCAACTTCAAATAGAAGTCAAACAAATCAAAATAGAAATTAAGAAATTAAGAGCAGAAATAGAAGAATTGAAAAATCCAAATAAAGAAATTCTTCAAGAAGAAGAAAGTGAACAAGACAGTTATCTAAATAAAATCACAACCATAAAAGTCCAGAGATGGAACGCCAGAGTTAGACTAGTAGTAGGAGAAGAAACTAGAGAAGTATATGCCTTAGTTGACTCCGGAGCAGATATAAACTGTATACCAAAAGGATTATTTCCGAAAAAATATTATGAAGAAACCACTAAGAATCTTTATACAACTAACAATGAGAGCCTCAAGGTCAAATATAAAATATCAAACGTATAGATTTGCCAAGATGATATTTGTTTTAAAACAACATTCATGATAGCCAAAGACATTCAAACCGTTGTTCTTGGAACACCATTCATAACCCTTCTTTATCCTATGAAAATCGATGAAGAAGGAATATCAACCTATGTTTTCGAAGATAGAGAAATCACTTTCAAATTTGTAAACCCCACGAAAACCAAAGAAATTAATTTGTTAAAAGACCTTAGTATTCAAAAAATACAGACCTTGAAATATAAGGAGCAACAACTATCAGATCTTAAAGAGGAAATCAAAATAACTAAAATAGAAAAACAATTACACGAAGATTTTTGGAAAAACAAAATAGAAGAAATTCAAGGAAAATTAGAAAAAGAATTATGCAGTCAAAATCCTACGGCCTTTTGGGATAGACAAAAATATCAGGTTAGTCTACCTTACATTAAAAATTTTAAAGAAATAAATATTCCAACTAAATCTAGACCTATTCAGATGAACGCAGAATTGTTAGAATATTGTAAAAAGGAAATATCAGATCTCTTAGATAAAAAACTTATAAGACCAAGTAAATCTCTTTGGTCATGCTCAGCCTTTTATGTTCAAAAGGCCTCAGAATTAGAAAGAGAAACTCCCAGATTAGTCAGCAATTATAAACCTCTAAATAAGGTCTTATAATGGATTAGGTATCTTATACCTAACAAAAAGGACCTTTTATTTTTATAAAGCAAAAATATTCTCTAAGTTCGACATGAAATCAGGATTTTGGCAAATACAGATAAAGAAAACAGATAGGTATAAGACAGCCTTTATAGTACCTTTTGGGCATTACGAATGGAATGTGATGCCCTTTGGACTTAAAAATGCCCCAAGCGAATTTCAAAACATGATGAATACCCCAATCGAATTTCAAAACATGATGAATATGATATCACAAAATTTTTATGCGACCTAATAGAATTTAATAAGTATTCAAAACTAATATAAATCTTCTTTAATCTCACGTATTGCCTTGGATCTTGATCCTTGGATTCTTTTATTTTTCTTTACTTTCAAAATTTCTTTGCTTTCAAAATTAGTGTCTCATTAGGATATTTTTGATTTCTTCTTTATTGGAGCGTGACAATATTGTATTATTAAAAGTGGGAATGATGATAATAAAGAAGAGATGATGAAAGAAATGAAGAAAAAATTATTAAAATCGATGATCTTTCATCCATACAGGAATTGATAAAGCAAAAGTTAGCAAATGATCTTTCTATGGTCCTACATTAAAAAGTAAAAAATTTATTAGTGAAAACTATAACACGTCTTAAAGTTTCTCACTGCAGATTGAGCACCATTATCGTTTTATTGCTATATGCATATGCAGTTATATTTTCACTATATATGATTATTATTTTTTATCTCATTTAGTTATTGAGAGATAGGTTGTTATTTTATTAATGCATACAATTATCTACTAAATACACAACCATGGTATATAAAATACTGGAATTAAAAATAATTAATATGATAAATCGTGTATTATTCAGTGTCAAATCCATTAAAAGCTCAATTATTAATTTGCCTAATCAAATTACTATATCCATGAACTTAGGATTGGCAAATTAATTCTCTCCCTGTATTTTAGAATCTTGTAGGATTAGATTGACGCATCATGTTGACTATAAGTGCTAGATTAGCAAACCGATTCCTCTTCCTATATTTCCAAATTTTATAAGATTGGATTGGCATTTCATGCCAACTGTAGACGGGGGAGTGGGGACTAGCAAACCGGTTCCTCTCCTTGTATTTGAAAATTATGTGAGAATCAAATTGCCTATAAACCTGAGACTAGCAAATCGATTCCTCTCTTTATATTTTAGAATCCTTTGAGAATCAAGTTACTATGTCTATAAATCTGACAGTCAAACCGATTCTTCCCCTGTATTTCAGAATTATATGGGATTGGATTGACATATCATGCCACCTATAAATGTTGGATTGGCAAACTAATTCCTCTCATTGCAATTGATTGGATTGGCATCTCATGCCGATTATAAACATGGGACTCTAAAATCGGTTCTTCTTTTTGTATTTTAGAATATTATGGGATTGAATTGCAATCTCATACCAACTATAAATATGGAAGTAACAAACTGGTTTCTCCCTTTGTATTTTACAATTCTATGGAATTGGAATGACATGTCATGCCAATTGTAGAAGTAGGATTAGCAAATCAATTATTCTTTTTGTATTTTATAATTCTATAAAATTGGATTGGTAATCTCACACTGCTTCGATTCTATTCAATGACATAAAAGTTTTTTTTTTTTTTTGATAGAAGAGTACGATCATAAAAATTATGGTAAGATAAAAAGTTTTTTGGGATAAAAGATTGTGATTGTAATTAGTAGAACAAGTGTTTTCTAATAAAGCTAACAAAAATCTTCTTTTTAAGTCCTACGTATTGCCTTAGATCTTGATCCTTGCTTGATTCCTTTGCTTTTTTTGCCTTCAAATTCAGAGGCTCATCGCGATATTTTCGATTGCTTCTTCCCTAGACATGGCGGTGATGTATTATTAAAGGTGGGAATAATAATAAAGAGGATATGATGAAGGAAAGAAAGGAAAAATGCAGAAAGAATTAGAAATTAAAAAGAATTATTATAGTACATTGTTTATTATATAGTGCTGATGCCAAATCACCGTTCTTGAACGTCCACGAGTGTTCGATCGCCTCCTTTAGCGAGCTTCTTGCGCCTAGAAGCCTGCAAAAAGTCCCAGGAACCGAAGATTTCGGCGGGGATCCTCCAACGCTGAAGTCAGTGCTCTGGGCTACAGCCGTGAGCTTGAGAAAGTTCGAAAGAGAAAGAGAGAGGCTTAGAGCTCTTTGCGAGCAACAATGAGCATTTAGAAGTATTGTGAGTTATCAGTTGTTCTTGGAGTTACCTGATCGGGGGTCCCTCTTACTCATTTTATTGGTGTTTAGAGCATGCTAGCCTTGGGGCATGATCACTTATTATAGCATTGATGATGGAGGTAGCATGATGGGGTTGGCCTCCATGTGATTTGTCAGAGGTGCAAGCCATGTCCCGTCAAATATGGGTGGCTGCATAGTTGGTGGATCAAGTTTGATCAGAGTGGGTGGCCACTTGATTTGGATGGTTGCTGCAAGCTGTTGCAGGCTTGCAGGGCGTGGGCAGCCATTACGGTGCTTGACAGATGTGTCCCCCATGTCGCACGTATGTTGTCCTGTGCCGACAATGATGGAGCCAGGCACGTGGACCCCATAATGTGGACGCTGAAGAACTGCTTGGATGGTTGCTGAGGCCGACTGGCCAAGGTTGAAGTTGGCCGAGGTATGTTGGCCGAGGTTGAAGCTGGCCGAGGTATATTGCCGAGGCTGAAGCTGGCCGAGGCTGAAGTTGGCTAAGGCTGAAGCTGACCAGGCTGAGGCTGGCTGAGGCTGAAGCTGGCCGAGGTATGTTCGCCGAGGTTGAGGCTGGCCAAGGCTGAGGCTGGCCGAGGTATGTTGGCCGAAGCTGAAGCTGGCCGAGGCTGAAGCTGGCCAAGGCTGAAGTTGGTGAAAAGAGGGCTGACTTAGGTGGCTAACTGGGAGTCCAACTTGAGTGCATCACCATTGCCCATGGGGTTTACTGGCCCCATCAGATGCCCCCCACACTCCTGAGCTTGTGCGACCGTGTGCCTTACATCCGCCAAGCGAAAGGAGTATAGAGCTCTTCATCTTTGCACTGGTCTTTTCATGCTTTTCAGTTCTGATTCCTTCCTAGTGGAGAGATCTTTTTTCTTTTGCCTTGCTTTGGATAATTTTCGTCCGCCCGTTGGTTAGATGAGGGTAGCTAGCAATCCTCTCCCAATGCAGAGTCTGGAAGTGGATATTCGTCAAATGTAAGTTGGGGAGTTGGTTTTTTCCAACTGTGAGTTGACTTTGCGTCTTCAAATTCTGACATGAAGTTTGGATGTGGGTGCCCATCAACTGTGAGCTGGAGAGTTGGCCTCTCTCAACTACGAGTTGTTTTGGGGCTTCTTCTTGAATTGCTGAAAGTGACCATCATATGTTGTAATTGTATAATTTAAACAAAGGTATTACTCGGTTGGCCACTAGCCGTTGAGACAGAGTTGAAGCTGCCGAGGCTGAAATAAAGTCGTTAAGACTGTGATGATGCCGTTGAGGCTGTGATGATGCCGTTGATGCTGTGATGAAGCCACTGAGGCAAAGTTGAGGCCGTCGAGAGCCTTTTAAACCCTGAAGGGTGACCCGAGAGTCGCTGTGATGGGACTATGCTCGGAAGCCTTTTAAAACCCGAAGGATGACCTAAGGGTGCTTGGACCAGGCTCAGGTGCCTTTTGAACTCCGAAGGTGACCTGAGGGTGTATGAACTAGGCTCATGTGCCTTTTGAAACCCCAAAGGGTGACCTGAGGGTGCATGGACCAGGCTCAGGTGCCTTTTGAACGCCGAAGGATGACCCGAGAGTCACTATGATGGGACCATGCTCGGGAGCCTTTAACCCCGAAGGGTGACATAAGGGTGCTTGGATCGGGCTCAAGTGCCTTTTAACCTCGAAGGGTGACCTGAGAGTTGAGAGTCGTCAGGTGCCTTTTAACCTCGAAGGGTGACATAAGAGTTGAGAGTCGTCAAGTGCCTTTTAACCCCGGAGGGTGACCTGAGAGTTGAGAGTCGTCAGGTGCCTTTTAACCCTTGAGGGTGACATAAGGGTGCATGGACCAGGCTCATGTGCCTTTTTTCTTTGTGCTGACGATATTTGTTGCCGACACTGGAGTCAGTCTTTATTGCCAAGCTGGCCTTTGGCTTAGGTGTCGATGCTAGAGTCGGTCTTTGGTGTCGAGCTAGCCTTGGGCTTAGGTGCTGATGCTAGAGTTGGTTTTTCTGCAATGCATTCAAGTATTAATGAAAAGAAGCTTTTCTTAAAGTGTAGTGTACTTAGCTTTTGTAGCTTTTTGGCCTTTGCGTCGTGTTCGATGACGCTGGGGTCGGCATGGAGTCTGGACAAAGAGCTTTCCCTAGCTTTTCCTGGTGCTGGATCAGGGTATTTGCGGAGGCGAAAAAGTCTATTTGAGAGTGGAGGACAACCTGCATTGTTGGTCTCTTTTGGCATTAATGGAGTCCTGACATCCAAGTACAAGGAAGGCTATAATGACCCCTCCACCCAATGTTCTCTCTTTGTTTTTTCGCTGGCAACAAGCTTCCTTCCCCTTATGCATCAAATCTCGTTTAATTAAGTTTGCATGGCATGGCACTGGGCTGGGACTTGGACCACATCCTTTTCACCTGTAGCCAGGCTAGGACCTTGCTTTTTGGAGATAATCTGGCCAAAAAGATGTGTCAGGTGATGATGATGATGTGGCACTTAATGCAGATGGTTTAAAGGTAGAAAAAGCGACCGGGAAGGAGTGCTGATCAGCTCCATGTTGGCCGAAGATAGCCCCGGAAATGCTCGCCTCTTATGGACTATGACTGTCTGAGTAGAGTAGGCTATCATTGTGAAGTGTATTTGGAGGAATTTGTCTCCTTCTGTTGATTTGGATACATCAGTCTGCTGGTGGTCTGCCTCCCAGAGAACCATGGAACCAAGTTGATTGGAGTGGGGGTGCCACTGCCCTTGCTCGGGCTTCCCCTCACATCGTCGTCCGTAGGAGAGGAGGCCGTTTGGATGGCGAGCGGTGGCGCTCTTGCTAGCGAGCTCTTGCTTTTGAGCTTGAAGATACTCATGTTGATGAGCTTGATGGCGATGAGCCTCTTACTAGGGAGATCTCCTGTGTGATGGATGATGGTTGGCTTAAGCAGCAACTAAAGAGGGAGCAGAAGCTCTTGCTGGCTACTGTGTGGCCGTGAAATACCTCTCTTGGAGCTTTTGGACGGCTTCGCTCAAATTTGCAGGGCGAGGGTGACATGTTGTTTGGCTTGATGCGGCCTGAAGTAGTGGCGATGGTGGAGTGGAACGGTTGGCTCTGTTGCTCAGCTCGTTGAGGGTGCCTCCCAGCGTGACTAGTGGAAGCTCTTCGGGCACTTGTCATCACCATCATTTTGATCCATCATGCTAATCTAAGGGGGACGAGGATCCATAAGCTAGCATCGCTGACGATCCATGCTTTGCCACCCCTATATGGTGCGCCAATTTGTTGATGCTAAATCATCATTCTTGAATGTCCACGAGCATCCGGTCTCCTCCTCCAGTGAGCCCGGGATCTTTCGGCGAGCTTCTTGCACTTGGGAGCCTGCAAAAAGTCCCAGGAACCGAAGATTCCAGCAGGGACCCTTCGACACTTAAGTCAGTGCTCTGGGCAACAGTCGTGAGCTTGAGAAAGCTCGAAAGAGAAAGAGAGAGGCTTAGAGCTCTTTGCGAGTAAGAATGAGCGTTTAGAAGTGTTGTGAGTTATCAGTTATTCTTGAAGTTACCTGATCAGGGTCTCTCTTACCCATTTTATTGGTGCTTAGAGCTTGCTAGCCTTGGGGCATGATCACTTGTCAGAGCATTGATGATGGGGGTAGCACGGTGGGACTGGCCTCCATGTGATTTGTCAGAGGTGCAGGCCATGTCCCATCAAATATGGGTGGCTGCATAGTTGATGGGTCAAGTTCTGTCAGAGTGGGTGGCTACTTGATTTAGATGGTTGCTGTAGGCTATTACAGGCTTGCAGGGCATGGGTGGCTGTTACGGCGCTTGACAGATGTGTCTCCCACGTCGCACGTTTATTGTCCTGTGCGGACAGCGATGGAGCCAGGCATGTGGACCCCATAATGTGGCTGCTAGGGAATTGCTTGGGTGGTTGCTGAGGTCGACTGGCTGAGGTTGAAGTTGGCCGAGGTATGTTGGCCAAGGCTGAGGCTAGCCGAAGCTGAAGCTGGCTGAGGTATATTGGCCGAGGTTAAAGCTGGCCGAGGCTGAGGCTGGCCGAGGCTGAAGCTGGTCGAGGCTGAGGCTAGCCGAGGCTAAAGCTGGCCGAGGTATGTTGGCCGAGGCAGAAGCTGGCCGAGGCTGAAGCTGTCAAAAAGAGGACCGACTTAGATGGTTAACTGGGAGTCCGATCTGAGTGCATCAACATTGCCCATGGGGTTTACTAGCCTCATCATGTAGGGTACCTAAATCAAATTACCATGTTTATAAACCTAAGACTGCCAAACTAGTTCTCCTGTGGGTTTGGATTAGCATGTAATATTGACTATAAATGTGTGGGACTGTCAAACCGATTTCTCTTCCTGTATTTCAGAATTTTATAGGATTGGATTGACATCTTATACCGAGGACTGAAAAATATATTCCCCTTCCACATTAGCAAATTAATTTTTCCTTTGTATTTTAGAATTCTATGGGAATAAATTGATATCTCATGCCAAGTGTAGATATGGATTGGCAAATCAATTCCTTTTTCTCCATTTTATAATCATATAAAGCTGGATTGATAATTTCATGCTGCTTCAATTCAATTCTATATGATTAGATAAAAGCCTTCTTTTGGATAAAAGAGTGTAAATAAAAAATTGTGGCGAGATAAAAGTTTTTTTAGGATAGAAGAGTGCAATCAAAAGAATTCCATGTGAAAAGATAAAAATTTTGTTTGATGGAAAGGATTAAAACTTAAGATAATTAATATGTTAGATCATGTATTATGTAGTGTATCAATTTGTCAAGATCTAATTATCATGTCTATAAAACTACGATCGGCAAACTGATTTCTCTCCCTATATTTTAAAATTTTGTGGGACTGGAATGATATATCATGCCAACTATAAATGCATTGGCAAACCGATTTCTCTCCCTGTATTTCAAAATTTTGTGCGATTGGATTGATCTATCATGCTGACTGTCAAATTGATCCTCCTCTTATATTTCAAAATTTTGTAAAATTGGATTGATTTATCATGCAATTGTATTGACAAATCGATTCCTCTCCCTATATTTCAGAATTTTGTAAGATCAGAATGACATCTTCGACTATAAATGTGAGACTAAAAACTTGATTTCTCTAATGTATTTAGAATCTTATAGGATTGAACTAGCATCTCATACTGAAGTATTGTATAATCATATAAGATTATATTGATAATCTCATGCTGCTTCAATTCTATATGATACGATGAGATAAAAGTTTATTTAGGATAGAAGAGTGCAACCACAAAGATTATGGTGAGATAAAAGTTTTTTGATAAGGAGTGCAACCAAAAAAAGTATAAGTAATGAGAAAAAGTTTTTTTTTTTTGATAGAAAGGATTAGAAATTAAAAAAATTAATATGGTAGATTGTGTATTATGTAGCGTCTAATCCATTGAAAGTTCAATTATCAAATTATCTAAATTAAATTACCATGTCTATAAACTGGGACTGGCAAATCGGTTCTTGTCTTGTATTTCAGGCCAATTATGTACAAGGGACTAGCAAACTGAATCCTCTCCCTATATTTTAGATTTTTATAAGATTGGATTAACATCTCCAATTGTAAAGGATTGAAAAACCAATTGTTCTTTCTACAGGATTGAATTGGCATCTTATGCTGACTATAAAATGGGATTAGTAAATCGGTTTGTATTTTAGAATTTTTTAGTGAGTAGATTGACATCTCATGCCACTCTAGATGTGGGATTGGCAAATCGATTCCTCTTTTTGTATTTTATAATACTATAAAATTAGATATGTAATATCATGTTACTCCAATTTTATACAATGAAAAAAATGGATTGAATTGGTAATCACATGCTACTTCAATTCTAAGCAATGAAATAAAAGTTTTTTTTTAGATAGAAGAGTGTGACCCTAAAATTATGGTGAGATAAAAATTTTTCTTGAATAGAAGAGTGAGACCAGAAAAATTCTAAGCAACGATATAAAAGTTTTTTTTAATAAAAAGATTAAAGATTACAAAAATTAATATGGTAGATCGTGTGTTATGTAATGTACGTACGATGAAATAAAGTTTTTTTTGGATAGAAGAGTATGACCATAAAAATTGTGGTGAGATAAAATTTTTCTTGGATAGAAGAGAGATCAAAAATATTTTAAGCAATAACATAAAAGTTTTTTTTTGAATAAAAAAGATTAAAAATTTTAAAATTATTATGGTAGATTGTGTGTTATGTAATGTTCGATCCAAGGTTTAATTATCAATTTACTTAAATTAAATTATCATACTTATAGAATTGGGACTAGCAAATCAATTCCTCTCCTTATATTTAAAATTCAATGAGATTAAATTGATATCATCTCATATCAACTATAAACTATGGTGAGATTGACAACCGGTAAACCTTTGAGACTGCAAACCCATGGAATTGGCAAACCAATTCCTCCTGTATTTTAGAATCTTGTGGGATTGAATTGATATATTCGACTAGAAATGTGGGATTAGCAAATCGATTTATTCATACTATAGAATTCTATGGGATTGAATTGGCGTCTTATGCCGATGATAGATATGAGACTAACAATGTGAGACTAGCAAATCGGGTTGTCCTTCTATACTATAGAATTCTATGGGATTGAATGACATCTTTTGCTGACTATAGATGTGAGATTGGCAAATGAATTCTTCTATGAAATTATATTGGTAACTTACTTCAATTCGATAAGATAAAAGTTTTTGACCACACAACCAATTAATATCATATTTATCATCAACGATACACATTGGATGTTGAGATCCACGAAAAGAATGCAATCAATATAATATAAATGGAGGAGTACCTTTATGTGATAAGTCCTTCGAAGCCAACTTGCTTTCACATTCACTTATGCCGGCCTATATTATCCAATTTGTCTGCTAATTATGGGTGCCCATAAGTGGAAGATGGATCCATTCTCTTTTTAGGGATTAAATTGGCATTTTATGCCATCTATAAATATGAAATTACTCGAGATAAAAGTTTGTTTTGATAGAATATTAGGGTTATACAAATGAATGGTATTATATTATTATTTACAATGCATGAAAAAAAAAAGTGGCCATAATATATATATATATATATATATATATATATATATATGTATGTATATATGTATGTATATGTATGTATATATATATATATATATATATACATATATATATATATATATATATATATATATATATATATATATATATATATATATATATATAAATGCATGCATGCATGTATGTATATTTATAAAATAGAAAATGGATGGCCGATCTTTATTGTCGCATAGCATTGCCCCGTAGGCTGCATAGTTCTATCACCTGCATGACACGTGATACCGTCTCCTACCGTGGCAAGTCCCCGGAACCGACTTGCTTCGCAAGTTCATCTACGCCGACTTACGTTACTTAAATCGCTTGCTTTCAGGGCGCTGTGGGCGCTCGCTGGTGGTGGGCGGGGCTTTCTTTTCTTTCCGGTCTCTTTTTATGTGCCGGCCCCCTCATTCTGCCACTCGAGGGAATCGAAGAGATGGCGGAGAGGCAGCTGATCGTGGCCGTGGAGGGCACGGCCGCCCTAGGCCCCTACTGGCAGCCCATACGCTCTGATTACCTTGACAAGATCATCAGGTTTACCGATTTGTTCGATGAAAATTTTCGCATCACACCTTCTTTTTCCCACCCTTCCGATTCGATTGCCTGAAACGGCGTCCTCTTTCGTCTTCCGTAGCCGTTAATTGCTTCGTTTTTGTTTCAGACCGTGTAGATAAATTGAATAATTGATGCCGTCACACTGTGCGGAAAGGTTTACATTAGAAATACTTTCTTTTGATGGAGATCGTAAGGGGAACTCATATTCTAGGAGAAATCGCTATTACTCTTAAATTTTTAAGCCATATGTTTACTAGCAGTGAACTTTGGATTTCATACGACAAGGAGAATTCATATTCTAGAAGAAATCGCTATGCTCTTAATTTTTTAAGCTGCCCGTATACATTTTATTCAGCAACTAGTGAACTTTCGATTTCATGGTATACCTCATATGTTTTCCCCACCGATTAGGGTTTGCATTCAAAATGATGGAAATGGCCATTAAACTTACGACTGACTCGAATGCTTTCGAAATTGTGCAGGTCCTTTCATGGTAACGAGATGTCCGGTCAGGTATATCTTTCTTTCCTGTGATTCTTTCTCCCTAACACTAATATGACCTTGTCTATGTTTAACGATGTTAGATTTCCTTTTCGTCTTAAATTAACTGAGTTGTTATTTTTCTAGTTTTACATATCTGAACCAATCAAAAAAAAAAAAAAAAAAAAAAGAAAAGAAAAAAAGAAACCCTTAGAATCTGTACCTATGTATATATTCAATAATTTTTTTTAAAAAAAATCTTTATATCTGACTCTGCATCCAAGTATGATTGGATTGCCAATTTTTATATCTTAACCTGATCCAATATGGATTGAGAAGTCATCTGACCAACATCCAGCCCTACTTCGTGATGCTTTGATTATAACTATGTAAATATGAATAATGAGACTTGAATCATCATATTACCTTTATATTAGAAGTTAATACGGTGCATTGGCTGTGATTTTGATTGTTTATATGACAATATTGTGAACTTATGATCATGTGATGGCTTGCCATGTCTAGGATAGACCTACTATGACTTCTCTAAGCTTAATTTAATATCATTCAGTCAGCTAATGAAATTTGCCCTTCCCTTTTCCAAATTGCAGAAGCTTTCTGGGACTCATCCAGAGTTTGCGTTGGTCGTCTTCAACACTCACGGACCTTACAGCCGTATGTGTCAACTTTGGCTTCATATGCTTATACACATGCGAATGCTCATGGTCATTAATATTAACAAATTTCTTGAATATAGTTTTGATCCTAATACACATGCGAATGCTTATGGTCATTAATTGAGACCTTCATTTTTAAATTCATTTGATACAAAAAAAATGGTCTTTAATGTTGTCAGGAAGTCATTTGGTCATTTCATTGTCTCATAATATCGTTCTAGGTAATTAACACCAGTGAACAATTTTTTAACCTCTGTGCTTTGCATTAACATAAAAAACTGTCTGTTCTCCATAAGCTGGGTTTTCCACATTTATGACTTTGGCATTCATACAAGCTTGAGGCCTCCAAAATGAACAGTATCCAAATGGCTTATCTTATTTTGTGATATGTGTGCAGGCATATCCCGTATGTTGCTATTATGGAGACCCTTGTCCATGCATTTGTGGCCCCAAATTTACCGTTTTAATTGCATGATCATGTGGATTGATTTTGGGGCCACCTGGTTCTTAGGCATGGGTCTCAAAAACTGTGTAGATCGCATGCAACATGTAGCATTATTAATTTGCAACGCCATCATTGAAGTTGTCAGTGGGTGTAGAGTACTATTCTGCCATGTATAACCATTGCTCTATGGGCATGCAATCATTCATGCACATATTTATGTGTCTATATACAAAAGCATGCATGCATGTTTGCCTTTATGCCTATATATATATATATATATATATATATGCATGCTAGCAATACTCCAAGTGATGACATGCTACAACGTTTCCTTTGGATTCTGAACTATTTAACTGCATTTGTGCAAAGAAAATCTAGGAAAATTTTTCTGAATAAGAATGAAATCTAGCTTGTTGTCATTTGAAAACAACACATGCATGATAGCTGCCTTGCAAAGTAGACCATGGAGTACATATACATAATTCTGTTTATATGTTAATACTTTTTACAATATGTCTCAAGGCTTGACATGACAAAATTCACCCTGAAAACAAATAAAATCTCATTGCAATATTATCTGCACATAAATAGATTTTGTTTAACGAAAGGAAAGTTTTTGTATGATCATATAAGTTCTTGCTTGCATTACATTGTGAATTTGTAAAGAAAATTTTGAGATATCACTAATGACTTGTACCAGACCATATTAAAAACTCCTGTTAGTGGACTTTAAATTTTATCATGATACAAAAGATATATTTTTCACAAAATTTTTCATCCATTTGTTAGCCATTTCAGTACACACTGCTGTATATCATCGCTTTCAGTTGAAACACTATGATATGAAACTATGTTAACGGATACTGTGTAGAAATAACATGTAAGGACCATGTTATTATTGAAACACTGTCATTTCATATTGAATCTCTCTAAAGCTTGAATAATAATTTGTCTTGTGCCTGTTATTGGTATGAAGTACTGAGCCCTACCATAACTTTGATGTTAAAAGAAATCATCTCTCTAGTGCCATGATCATATCCCTTCTGTGAATCTGCATTTAATTTTCTTTGTATAACTAATTAGGTATGTTGGCAACAATTAAGTGCTTCAATTGCAAATCAAGCACTTAACCACTGATGCCTCCCATTCCATTTCTCTTTTATTTTTGGTGATGTTGCTCCCTTGTAATGTTGCCTTATCTAACCAGCTTTGCAAGTAAGTGCTGGAAGTTATTTAGCAATGCAGTCCTAAGTTTTGATGTCTGTCATAACTTGAGTTTTGGGGATGCTGATATAATTGCATTGTTTTATCAACCAAAGATATAAAAAAGGATACAAATTCTCAACTGTATGGCTCCATTCCCATGCGACTTCACAGTGAGGCCCACTTCAAGTCTGAGAACTATATCATGATTTTCTTTTCTTTTTGGGGGGCATCTGGCCGTCATATGTGGTGGGACTCAGCGCTTCTACTTTTTTCCCTATCATTGCACGAGGCTTCACATTGTGTACTTATATTTATATTTCTTCTCTACCACTGCTATTACGAAGTAATGTATCTGTTCTCCTGGCTCTCTCTTAAGCAAACTCTTGCCCGTACCACTGCTTTTCCCTTCTCTGTGTGCACTCTTCTTACAGTAAGTACAATCCTCCATTCACTCTAAAATGACCCATGTGCAGAGAATAGCATGATAGAAGTATATATCAAATCTACACCAGATGGTCTTGATAGTTGAGATCATGACCTTCTATTGAATATGGTCCTCTCTTGAACAACCACATGAATTGCAAGCCAGCCATATGATTCATGGGTTCAGTATCATTCATTAACGGCTCTAACATTCCTTGTCTCAGCCCCATTGTAGCAGATAAAATAAACTTGTATGCAGGGAATTGCATGTAGAATTATGTCATAAAATTTTGATATATCAATTGAATGGTTATGCTTCAGAATTATAGATTAAGCTTCAGAATTATAGACAGTGGAGCCATTGTCACACCATTCATGCAGGTTGCTAATTAAGCGACCAGGAATTTTTCTTCCTGAGGACAGCAAGCAATGTCAGGTTCTTTATTTTTTGGTTTTGTTAATAAACCAATTTTTTATTTTTTAAATTTAAAAATTTTCATGTGGTTGCAATTTTTACATTCACACAATATTTTCTTCATTACTTCTATGTGCTTCCAAAATTCTAGGTATTGCTGAAATTTATTAATTGTAGGTTTGCATGTGTAACTAGCTGCTTTTTGCTTCTTTTTCTAATGTTAGTGTGGCAACATCCACTCCGAGGGTTATGATGTCCTACATTTGCTGGCATATTTAGATCATAAGAATGTCTTCTGTTTTGCAGCTTTCCTTGTACACCATAGTGGCTGGACAAAAAACTTGGATGTTTTCTTTCAGTGGTTATCAGGATTACCATTTACTGGTGGTGGTTTTAGTGATGCTGCAATTGCTGAAGGTCTTGCTGAAGCATTGATGGTATGCTATATGCTTGCTATTTGCTAAATCTATTCTATCAATATGTAAAAACAATATCAAAAAGAAAGAGTTGAGTCCTTGGTTCTGTCAATTTTTTTGTCACAATTGCAGTTAGATTTTGCATTTTAAACTTTATATGAGTGAATATACTAATGACTTGTTAGTGTAAAAAATTAGAAATTTCATGTCCATTAGCTGAGCTACCTTGCAGTACTTATCTTCAACTGGTGCTGTCTCTTTCTAAACTCTATCCTATTATTTGCATGTGTATGTTTGTCACAATGTGTCTTCTTTCTATTTGTGCCAATTTTCTCTTGTTTATCACTATTATATGCACAATAAACACTTGTGGACCTTAGGATTTGAGCAGCTGTTTTCTGTAAAATGCTTAGTAGCAATAGGCTTGTTGTCTTTCTGTAGCACTGAGCATGTAAGTTTCTTTATTCTCAATGTATTATTGGTCGGTTAGCTTGTTTGATATGATCGTGTCTGGCTTAGTGATTTTACTTGTTATGTGAAATGTTGGATAAATTGTTTTGTAGAAGATCACTTTGCTAGTCTTGCGATTGTTTTAAGGTGGATGCTTTTCTATGCTTTGAAAGGGATTTATTTGAAGTTGTTATCTTTTGATCTGGACTTGTTTTTGAGACATTTAGTATTGATATCATTTTCTCTGTATCCTTTGTTAGATGTTCCCAGTTACTCCAAATATAAGTCAGAATCTTCAAAATCTTGAAATACAGAAACATTGTATCCTTGTTGCTGCTAGCAACCCCTATCCTCTGCCTACTCCAGTATATCGTCCTGCTCTCCAGAGTTTAGAGCACCCTGAGAATGCTGAAGGACAGACAGAAGGAGGCCTTGCTGATGCTGAGACTGTTGCGAAATCATTTGGACAGGCATTGCTTAGATTTTACCATTTATTATTATTGTGGACTATACTTATGTTAAACTTTAAAGTTTATTTTTTCTTGTTGATCTAAAACATTCTTTTTGATGCAGTGCTGTGTGTCATTATCGGTAATTTCTCCTAAGCAGCTTCCGAAACTGAGATCAATATATAATGCGGTACTGTTATCATTCTATTCTTAGCTGCTTGTTCGCCTTTCTTTCTTTATTATTATGCATGATAATAGATCTCTGTATATACATGCATGCACGCATCTATGTACACACATATATGCATAAAAGAACAAGGTTGAATGGGATTTTACTCAATCAAATGATTGAGATACCGATACTCTTAAGGCTCTGTTCCTTGGTAGGTAAGTTTCATGGGAGAACCAGTTGACTTTTCTTTTGACCAATTTACCCATGTTCTCTTGTTTTGATCAAGGGAATCAGATGGGTAAGCCAGATAGTAAAATTTTTATGAGCATCATTTACCTAAGAAATAAAGGGAAAGATTCGTACATGGAGGAGATGGATAAGCTGGTTTTCCATCGATCAGGTAAAATTTCTTCTTTTTTTTTTTAATTCATAAAATATCTCTTTCTGCCTCATCTCACTTGCTCTCTACTCTAACCCAGGCATCACCATTGTAATTCTATCTAATTTCTAGTCAAAAGATCATTAGATATTGATAAATCTAGTGGATTTTTTTCTCTTTTCATCTTTTGTATCATTCTTTTCATATTGTTATTTTTACTAAGGGCCTGTTTAGGAGAGGGGATGTGAGGGGAATGTAAAGGAAGGGTATTGGGATGCTCTTGTTTGGGAGATTTTTAAGTGGAGACAAGAAAGGTTTACGAGGGTTCCCAATACCCTCTAAACTCCTTAAAAGCAACAATTTTTAGTACCCCAAATTGAGGGGTTTGCAAGGCTTTATTTTTTCTTTATTTAACTGTACAAGAGTAAGGTACAAAATCCTCCTTTACTCCTATATTTTATAAGACTTCCAAACAACCGAAGGGTTTCTACCTCACTTTTACCTTCCTTTCCTTTACCTTGCTTTACTTTAAAAACCCTTTCTTTTCTTTCCTCTTTAACTCTCAAACTTAGTATAAGAGAATTTAAATATTAGATTAGTTGATAAATAATATATATATCCTTTTTGTTAAACATAATTAGTAGAAAAAAAAATTTAGTCATTAGATATCAAACATGTATCTAATAAAAAAGAAGAAAAAGAAAATTTGTTGGACCGGGAACCAAATCGATTTGATCATGTCGGTTCTAGGATTGGGTTGGTTGGGTTCTAGTTCCAAACTTCTGGAATCTATCTTGATTGGTTCAGTTCTAAGTTCTGGCTTGGAACCAACCTTACCTAACCCATGCTTGCCTCTATTAGAGTAGACACTTTTAGGTGAATTAAATTCTTAGTTAAATTATATGAATACCTTCTTTGAGACTAAAAGAAGGTATTTAAACATTAGTCATTTGGTGATTGTGTTGGGTTGTAGATGTGTATGCTTGTCAACTTATGGACTTGCTTACATTCCATTAGTTTTCTAGCTTCTTCAAGCACTGTGTCCCTTTTTATTTAAAGTTTTATGGATATGAACTTTCCAAGTTTCATTGTCTTATGTCCTACAGTTAAAACTACATGACATATTCTCGGTGGTAGTATTTCATATGTCCAGCTTCAGGGACCAGTATGAACAGAATTATGGTGTTGAATGACTCCCTTTTGACCTTGATTCGATACTGAGGGTGTATTGAGACAACCTTCATTGATGTTATGGGAGCCTTGGGAGAAACAGAAAGCCAATCCAACACTTCAGCAAGACAAATTCACAGTTTAGAAGAAAGATCTTTTGCTAGTCTCACACCTTCAAGTTGAAGAACCAGTGATCCAATCATCAGGATATACTAGCTGGTGATCATGATATAAGAGACACAATTCATGGACCCAAAATTTAAATGTTCAATTGATTTTTTTTTTCTGGGTTGAAGAGTTGAAAATTGTGGATGAATATCTCATAGAAGATTTGGCATTGATTTGTGAAATACTTGTTGAAACTACTGAGAATTAGAAGGTTGAGGATATCTATATCTGTTATGTTAGTTCACTGTGAAATCTAATTATCAAGGGAACGATTAAGATGGTGATGTTTAATGCGCTGACTTAGTTATTTTCAATATGACAGACCGCTATCATAAATTTTGTGACCATAAATTGTCTACTTTCAATTTATTTAAGAATTGAAAATTAGTAGATTATTGAGGGAATCTTAGTGGTTTTAGAATCATGGGACTGCCAGTCAGCATGGCTGATAGGACATGTTTCATATCAAGCTTGGTATCTTTCTGGCTTGTGGCATAGCATGGTACATGCTATGTCAGAATGCTTGACATGTGGTTTAAGCTAGAAAATTTGATGACTTAAGAAGGTTTTGGATTGAATAGGATTGTGTTCTGTTGTCGTATCCTCTTATAGTATCTAAAAATTGCATTGTAATGACTGACTTTTGAACAATGAGAAATTTCTTTGTGATTCATTTGACCTCTGGATCATTTTTTTCTTATTCTTTTTTGTTCTTTTTCTCCTTTGTCTCTTTGTACTATTAAATCTTGCAGCCCAGCCATTAGGACTATACCGTCTTTTTTAATATTATCTTGAAAACTGCATTGTGATGGCTTCTTTTTGAATGAAAAAGATTTTGTCAAGATTCATTCCATGTCTTTATCATTCTTTGTATTTTTATCCTATTCCTGTTTCTTCTTCCTTTTTAGTGTTTACTTCTTTTATTAAAGTTATGCAACATGATTGAAAATTAATTTCAAGGAAGTTGAGCAAATCTATAAGTGGTTTATTTTTGTTATCTTTATTATATACATACACTGGTACATAAATAACTTCCATAAATTCTACTTGAATTTTTGATTTTGTAGCTCAACAGTTTAGAAGTCCACTTATGCATTTAATGATTAAGGGATGTTTAGAGAATATTTAATTATTTTAACAACCTTCAGTGAAGATTGGGAAGCACTTATATATTTATTTCCAATTTATTTCAGTTGGTTAATTTTGCCCTGTAAATAATTATATATACAATGTATAGTGTCTATTAAATTGTTTAATTGACTATTTGATCACATGGATGTGGTTGATGGGGAAATTTGTCTGACTATTTAATTGGTTAATGTTAGATGCTGTCCTCTATCTTAGGAATTTATTTTTCTTGTTTACAATTTATTTTTTCATGTTTATCCTTTTTTTTTGCTACCCTGCTTGCTGCTTATGAACATTCACTTCTTTTTATCAGAAATGTTCTCAACTGTTAATGATATTTGTCCAACACTCACAATATAATTATCTTTGTTATAGGGGAAACGAATTCCTCGAGTTGCTGATCCAGCTGTGGATCATGTTAAAAATCCTCAGTTCCTTGTATTGCTCTCAGAGAATTTTATGGAGGCTCGTGCTGCTCTAAGCCGTCCTTTAATTGCAAATTTAGCCTCAAATCAGGGCGTTGTAAAGTTGGATGGGGCTTCTGCTGCTCCTATTCCAGGATCTTCAACTAGTAA